>JACEII010000004.1:4282105-4476987 GCA_014332785.1 Antheraea mylitta | reverse complement strand
TTTCTCCAGGTGACACTTGGATAAAAACATGATTAACTTGTACATTAGGTGCCCTTCGTCTATATTTTATCGCCAATCTATAGTCCTACTCGGAAATATCGGGTAGAAGGTCTTTGCTTTGAAATTTAAGACTACTTTTTGATTGCGTATTTTCCGAACCAAATTCACATAGATCTTAAATTATTACGCCCGCTGGTATCTAAAAATGCCGTCTATTGCGATAATATAATTTACACTTAGGACATAAAACAAATAGCACTATCTACAGACCAATAAACAGCGGTCACAATACTCTCGCAGATCGTTTGCAATTGTCGCTTCATATCCGCCCCAATTAAAACAGAACTCGACTGAACTGTATCTGTGGTTAATTTATGTACCTATTTTGAAGAAGTTTCCAGAAGTGTCTAATTGTCTATGTTTGTTTGACTTTAATGTTTTTATTATTTAGTTTGTGTAAATTATGTTCTTTATTGTAAAGCATATTTTTTTGTGTGTCTTACCAATATTATGAATATCCAACATCAGTTTAATTAATCTCATAAAGTTTCTTTCAATTTTTAGACCAGAACCTTTGTTTTTAATATCTCATTTTGTCATTTAAAGGTGGTAGAGTCACAGTGGAGGTATCAGCTCGAGTGGGTCGGCTCGTCCGGGGTAGTACCATCCTCTCACAGGAACCAAAGAGAAATAACAGTGCTTGCATTGTTGCGTTTCGTTAGGTCAGTGAGAGCGTCGAAGGTTCACTTCTCCCCTCTCCTTTCCCGCTCCCTTTTCCCACCAACACAGGCTGGAAACGCACTTGCGATTCTTCTGATGTTGCTGGTTTCTATGGACGGTGATGATCACTTAATATTAGGTGACCTACCTGTTCATTTGCCTCTTATCATAAAAAAAAAAACATTTTTTTTTCATAGCACTAAAGCTCGACAGTAGCTACAAAATAAAAAAGAATGAAGACGCTGGCATGAATGAAGATTAATGGCTGAGAAAGAGGACGGAGATGTTGTTAACCGTTTCGCCACTACCTATTTATATATACACTACCTATTTATATATAAATATGGTTATATAATTGTTGCAAGCTCTATTTTAATGTATCAGAATTATAGGTACTGAGTATATAAAAAAAACATTCGCTAAGATAAAATGAAATAAAACACTCCACTAAAAGCATTTGTGTTACGCAATGATTTCATTAATTGTCGAAGTCATAGACTTTGCAACGGTCTCAATTGTCTGGATATGAGAAATTCTAATATCGATAATGTTAGAGTACAGAATTTTATCTAACTATACATATATATTAGACAAATAGATAAATATATAAAAATCTAATTATTTAATCATCATCATCGTCATCAGCGTGTAAGAAACCCCCTGCAAGGCCATAGGCAAATGTTTATTATTATGGAGCTTAACTAATGCAACTTTTTTTTTAACGTGGGTAAATCCCTTATGGATACCCACCCTCTCGGGGGAGAGGGTGGGTTATGTCCGACTCGCACGTACTAAAACCGCATAGTGTACCGACCGACCGTAGTGTTGGGGCGGCAAGGGATCGTTCTAAGCTATTCCCCTTAGAATAGCCGCCCCAGCGGTTCGCCCGGCGGAAGGTGGCCGCCAGGCTCCTACCTATATAGAGGCAGGTGAGTACACACCAGCTGCCTCCCCTCGTCCGCCGGACCTATGCAATGAGGGGATGAGCCCCCCGACTACATCCCCTCAGGTCCGGCTACGGGGGCAGGAGGAGTTGGGCGCAGCGCCGCCTCCTCCTGCCGGTCCTCTGTTGGCAAAGACGGCCACTGAGGGGGTCCGCCTCGTGGGCCCTCTCCGCCGTCTCCTTTTGCTAGATGACTTCCTCGCAAAAGGAGGTCACTACTCGCCACGCCTGCTCGCTGCCGAGCATAGACGAAACCACGCTCGGCAGCGACAAATCCTCCCCCACCACCGCCGCCAGAGTGCGGCGCTCCACCTCCCACGCAACATACTCACGGCTCCCTGCGAGCGATCCGGTGCAGGTACCACCCGAAACAACCATGTCCGGTCAGAACCTGCACCAGCCTGAACGACAGGGAGCCCCATCTTCTCCAAATCCACTCCCGCAGGATCGGGCGAACGGCGTCGACGGTGTACATCCCGAAGCGTGCGTCCGCCAGGTCCTGCATCCACCGCTCTACCGCCTCCTCCCGCAACTCCTGCCTTTTGGCCCTTATTTCCTTGTGAGCCGGAGGCTCCCCACTACGTTTCCTCGCCGCCATGAATTCGTATACGGCGGCGAGAACTCCTGCCTCCAGCTCCTAAAGAAGGGAGCCGGCGAGCGTGAAAGCCGCAGCCGAAGACACCGTCCGGTACGCCCGGATAGCCCTCAGGCCACCGTGCGCTGCGCACTACGAATCGCGCGCACGTTGGCGGCCCCGAGGGAGTCTGCCCAGACCGGTGCCCCGTAAGCGGCCATCGCCCGCACGACTCCCATGTACAGTCGACGGCACCTGGCCCCCGGCGCCCCCATATTGGGGAGCAATCGGCCGAGTGCCGCCGCCGCCCTAGCAATTCGTGGCCCGAGCCCCACGAATTGAGGCTCAAACCGCCAGCGCCCGTCCAGGGTGAGACCCAAGTACTTCATTTGGGCTCCCACTCTGATCCGGGCGCCCTCCACCATAATGTGGGCCCCAGGTGGTGGCCCCCGCCGAGGCCCATGAAAGAGTATGGCCTCGGTCTTCTCGAGGGCTACCCTGAGGCCCAACCTCCTTATGCGCCTGAACACGAGGGTTGTGGCCATCGTGGCCAGGCGCTCCATCTCCCTCCATTCCTCATCCCGGGTTACGACTAAGGAACTAATGCAACGTCTCTTAATATTAATTAATTCTATGTAAGAACATTGTGAAGTAGTCCGGTGAAGCTGTAAAGGCCTTTCAAGGCCAATAGCATAGTCAGTTCGAAAAAAAAAACATTGTGTTTATATTAAAATTACGGGTAAAACCTCGTTAATATAAATAGGTACGTTAAGGTAATCATTTGAGTTTAATTAATTCCTAATTGAAATAAATAGGTATTGAGATCTTTTGATCGTAACATTGAAAATTGAAATATGATTATGATTGATTATTCGAGGAAAATTCTGGAAGGAAAACTGAGGAGTGGCAGTATTGAACTGGTTATATTGAAAAAGGTTGACGGACGATCGTAGAAAGTGAATTCATTGTTAGAATGATTTTTTATTTTAATCTTCTTTAAATCATGTTACAGCATTTTTATAGATTATCGTACTGACGTCACTAGTCGAAGAAGCATAATCGCTTGCAGCAACCGACAGATATAGTTGTAAAACTTATTCATACTCAATGATATTACAAATAATATCATTGTTCATACTATATTAATTAAATGCGGTTGTAGATTGCTGCATTACTTTTTCTGTTACTTTTTCTATTCTTGGACAGTCGCCTTGAACATATGTTATTCTTACCAAAAAAAAAATCTATTTTAACATTTTTAAACATATCTTTGAGATTATATTTTAAATGTGAAACTTTTATAGGCGCGGGTAAACCTGATTGATAGCTTGGTGGGACGTGGCGACGGAAAACACGAACTTTGCACTATTAATGAAATACCCAAAAAGATTTGCAACCCTGTCTCTATAAACATAAGATTCATAAACATAAACTTTGTAATGCTTTATCTTTTCATTATGCGATAGCTGATTCCTGTCGTAATCTATTTTTAGGCATATAACTTATACAAAACAATTTCGATGTTTCACATCTGCAAGGCCTTCCGTGCTGGTTCGATTTTTATAAATTTCAATATTATTAGAGTTTTGAACAGAGTACAGATGTTCTAAATTAGTTATTAGTTAAAAACAATAAAAAAATGATAACAAATTGCGGAGTAAAAGATACTGAACTATTTTATTAACATATAAGATCCTAATTCTTCTATAAATAAACGAGCCTTATTCCAAGCGTAAACCCGTTTATACGATCAAGTCCATAAAATCTAGCTCAGCATAACCCGACCGTTTAGGGCCTCCTTCATGGAATATTTTCATTAACGCTATCAATATAATACCGCTAACCCCTCGTGGAGGTTTATATTTATGTTATAGCATATATTTCATCTAGGAAAGGAGCTTTATACGCTACATTTATTTGCTGTAATAACCGAGTTATCATGGAAACGTTACAAGGTAATATTCGTATAAGTAAAGTTAATTGAGGTTATAAAAAGCTAAAAATAAATTCTGTTTTCTATATTTTATATCATATGGTAGGCAAACGGACAGGCAGGTCACCTGATGTTAAGTGATCACCACCATCCATAGACACTAGCAACACCAGAGGAGTCGCAAGTGCGTTGCCAGGTTGTGTTGGAGGAGGGGAGGAGAAAGGGAAAAGGTTAGGAGAGGTGGGCCTCTGACGCTCTCACTAACCGAACGAAACGCAACCATGCAAGCACTGTTACTTCACGTCGGTTTTATATGAGAGGGTGGTACTACCCCGTGCGAGCCGACCCATTCATGCTGAAACCAGTAATAACTTCACCGTGACACTACAATCTTCAATTGACATAGTGAACCTGCAAATGGGAAAATCATTATAACGTCAAATGTAAAGAAAAAAGTCACCTGATTACAATATGTCCGACAAATATTCTGCTATGCTAGAATGAATACTATATTTAGTAACTGAAGGGCTAATATACACACACGTAAAAATGTTCGCAAATTTAATCGAGTTATATCTATTTGGGTATATTTCATGGAGTTAAAGCTATACTATTATTATAAAGTGGTAAAGTTTGTTCGTTTATAGCCGGTAATCTCTAGACAATACTCATTTGACTCCAAATCTATTGTACTGATAGAAGGCTATGTTCTGAGTAATAGAGGTTATCTTATGTTTTATACTGTTACTAGTAAGTACCAGAGCTTTCGTTGTTATTAAATTGTTTTAATATTCCATGAACAATGCGTATATTGTTTGTATTAAATTTTGGTTATCTTTTAGTTTTTGGAATTACAATTTTGTCATTAGCTTTTAACCTCTATAACACTTTATACCGATTTTATGTTAAGTTTGTTAAATTAGATTATTACTGCTTACCTCCTATAAGAAAATCTGATGATTCGGTGCTTAGATAGCTCTCTATTACTAAAAGTTCGGCCGTTTTAGCCTGGACAAAAATAGACACTTTAATTTGGCGCGTTTCAACCCGCAGGCAATAGATAATTGTGACAATTTAAGATAATGGTAGGGACCGTACAACTGCAATTCGGTCTGTATATATCTCTCTCATCTGGAAACAATAGCTTACTAAATTTAGAATATTTGTCTACTTAGTATAAAAATTCTGTAATTATGAAATATAAATCGACGGAATTTTTGAGGGAAGACCCTAAGTCTTAGATTTGCAAAATTCTGACCAAATGATTTTTTTCTCTTATCAATATTTTTATGACTGTTTTTTAAAGTGATTACACATACTTTATTGTCCTGATAGGGCTTCATAGCTTTGGGCGCGTTGGGCGCGTCCGTAAATCATTCGGCTTGAATGCAAGAAAACAATAAATCCTGCCACCTATCAAAGTTTTCTTGCACGTGTGTGAGGTCATTTGTGTTGTGTGTGCTGAGCTAGTGTATTAAGTATGACTGTATTCCGCTAGCAGCTTACTCAAAGATTCCACCCTAGGGGATTTCACTGAGGCATGAGCCATTGGCAAGGAGAGTCGCGGCAAGTGTGCAGGAGCAAAATTCACCGCGCGGTTACGGTGGGTGCGTAAGAATAGGTACATACAGGTACAGAGTATTATGATTTGATTTGATTTTGACACCAGGACACGTCTACAGGTACTTTTACGAAATGTATCAGCGCAGTACATTTAAGAAGCGATCAATTATATCATTATATCTACTAGATGACCCGGTGTACTTCGTATCACCTATCTTAACAAAATGAAAACTCTCTCTTCGCTAAAATGGCTGAAAATTTTGATCTCTAATGTCAGACTTTGCCATTTTCATAGGTTGTTATACAACACAGAATGTCATAAAAATTATATCAAATGTCTTTGAAAAGATAACGTGAGTCTAACAGTGTTTCGAAAACAAAATATGTGAATAAAATGACAAATATTTCTGAACGAACCAACAATGACAACCATAAAAATAATAAAACTTAAATACGCAACAATCCGAGATCTATGTAATTTGGATATATGGTCTTTATTTAAAATTCTTAATTTAATACGTTCTTCAATTAGATTGGATCCGAGTCTATCGTACGAAAGGGATGAACGTCAAAAGTTTGACAGAAAGGTGTGTAGAACAGTTTATATGGGAAAATGAAATTGTTGTTTATACTATCTTCCTCGCAATTTTTCCATATTTTCTTACCGCTTAAATCTTTCCTGGACTACTACAAACATTTCAAACTCAAAATCAGCTAAATCGGTCCAGCCCTTCTCGAGTTTTAGCGAGACTAACGAACAGCAATTGATTTTTATATACATAGCTAGATTACACTAGTTAATATACTTTAAATAAAGGGTAAGACTCAGTACGTTTTTTCATGTAGTTTATGTGTAAACGACCAAATCAAAAATTTTGATTATTCTTCGTAAAAAATATTAAATTTTTATACCTAAAGAACTCGTACGGCGATATCTGGATACAAACGTTTTTTCGTCTTTATTATTCAGAAAATTTATTATCTACGGTTTTATCATAATTTTTAAGCATAGATAACAAAATGAAATAGTTTATATAAGTTTTTCTTTCTAACATCTTTGTTACTTCGAAATAAAAGCATACCTAAATACTATATAAGTCCTAGTGACATCGGTTACACTACGGTTGGTCGGGATGGACTACTTTTCTTTGTGGCTATAAATCTAATAAATGTCAGTGCTGTAAATCTTGTGAATCCCATTTATTTATATATCACCGTACGCATTACTGAAGTGAAAACTTCTTAAGCCCCGCTCTGATTTTAACACCATGACATGAAAAAGCTACATTGAAACGAGACAAACATTATACATTTTCAGAATTTAACATATGAAAGAATGAGATAGAATTCACTGTTGGTTTCGAAATATATTTTATCCATTTTTTAAAGACTTTACTTCTACCACATATGAACTGGATACGTTTTTTATATCGTCGAAACGTCTGGTCACAATGATGAAATTATTCTTGTATTAGCTTAATTTTTTTATGCATGTGGAAGTTTCAAATTATTTAGACGTGTGGAAGTGGGTGAAAGTTGTACAGATGAATCTATTATATTCATACATAAATAAGTTAATAAAAGTATGTTATCCAATATGTCGTCGTAGAACTATGTATGATTGAGAGCTTGTGTACTAATTGGTAATTGTGAATATATATTGCGATTTAAATAAGAAATTAATTGGAGGAACTATTAGTCCATTTATTGTCCGTTGCGAGGGATATTATTTTTCTGTAAGTTTTTTAAAAAATGAGCTTGTGTAACGATCACACGCCATTGCAGTAAAACTTTTAAATAATAGGTCTTTACTTATGAAATTGCCGTTCTGCAGTCATTTCAAATCAAAATAATTTTGGTTTGGCAAAGAATTCCAATTTCAAATTAATCTTATTTTAAAAACATGGAATTCTTTTCCCAAAAGTAGTCATTTGATTATTGATTAGTGTTACATTTTCATCGCATTTCAATCTTTTTTGTCATCATGGATACGTTAAAAATTCGAGTAATTATGGAATATGATTACTGTTGTGGCAGCAACGCGGTACAAGCGGCACGCAACATCAACGACGTTTACGGAGCTAATACTACAAACCAACGCACCACCTGTTATTGGTTTGCTTGCTTCCGTTCTGGGAATTTCAAACTGAAAAATGAACCTCACGGTCGTCCGAAGACTTTGGTTGACAACGGCGAATTAAAGGCGATTGTGGAAGCTGATGATACACAATCTACGGTTAAATTTGCAGCAGCTTTAAACGTTAACGTCAATACAATATTAGTCCATTTGCGTCAAATTGGCAAGGTAAAAAGCTTGACAAATGGCTGCCCCACGAACTCAATGATCGCCAGCGCGAATTACGCGTCGAGACGTGCCTTTCCCTGCTCAACAAACACACAAATGAAGGAATTTTGAACCGCATTGTTACCTGCGATGAAAAATGGATTCTGTTTGATAACCGCAAGCGCGCAGCAAGGTGGTTGGATCCTGGTTCAGCACCTAAAAAATGCCCTAAACGAAAAGTTACTCCTAGAAAAGTGATGGTCACTGTTTGGTGGTCTAGCGCCGGTGTGATCATTACAGATTCTTACCAAATTGGGTGAGCATTACTGCAGATGTGTACTGTGAAGAACTGAACAAAATGATGGAGAAGGTGGCCCATCTTCAACCAGCATTGGTCAATCGTAAGTCTCCGATGCTCCTGCACGACAACGCGCGACCTCATACTGCACAGCAGACGGTTTCCAAGTTGCAAGAACTGGGGTTGGAAGTTCTCCGTCATCCGCCCTACTCACCAGATCTTGCGCCTACAGACTACCACTTTTTCCAGAATTTTGATAATTCCTTGGCGGGAAAAAATTCGATACCCGAGAGGCAGTACAGAATGATTGATTTCTTTAAGAAGGGCATCAATATACTGCCAATGCGCTGGCAAAGATGCATTAATTGCATGGGTGATTACTTCGATTAATACAAATAAAAAACACATCAAAAGATAATCGTTTAATTTTTTTCATACAAAACGGCAATTTCATAGGTAAAGACCTAATATTTTTCATTTTGTCATATCAATTAAAAATTTTTGGAAAGAAAATTAACAAAAAATATTAATTGAATATTAATAATCTTTTTTTTTTCTCGAACTGACTACGCTATTCACCTAGCAAGGTCTTAACAGCTTCACCGGACTACTAAGGTGAGCGCTTAAGGCACTCAGCCGATTTTATTTTGGCAACCAGCTCAAGGGTGCACGGCACATCTCGGCTTGGCTGTTGCCTGTTGCATGCAAAATCACGACCTATCTTAGCTAACCTAGCTAACTATTCATATATGTATGAGTTGTTGAAACATATATGTGTACCAAGCATGTACGCCTCAACAACTCCTTCATATATTTATTATAGGAAAATTGGGAGATTTTTTCAGTTCGATAAGAGAAAAAAAGTAAAACCCTCCACTTTCATGTGTAAGCGTGTAGGCGTGCATGTGTGTGGGGGTGATCGTGTAGTGTTTTAGCAGTGATGTATATTTTGTGTCACCGTATCGCGCAAGCAACGCACTTAAGGGCTTCTCTACCGAGGGATCGAACCTAGGCTTGAGACACTGCCGTGGCAGGCCTAATCGGGTGTGCAGAAGCGAAATTAACCCTCAGACCACGGCGTCGTGATCTGTGATTACGCGGGCGTGGGCGTGAGCACGCTCTGTGTCGAGGAACAGGCTGGTACTGATCGTTCGCTGACGTGATTAAATTAGGAGGGTTGGTAAAAATGTGTCGCGGACGTCTTTTATAACGCGCAGCGTTAGGTACGGGTTCATAGTTTGCGGCGGATATATTAGATAGAATTTAATAGAAGTTTTGGTTATGTTTAATTATTATCTAACAAGATGTTACAGAAACGTGACGTCATATTGCCGTAACGGACTTCCGTTGCATTGTCGTCCAGTTACTTTCTAGTCGCGCCTAAAGAACTTTTACTTCATAAATTAGAATTATCCATAAGATACACTTTAATTTTATT
Organism: Antheraea mylitta; assembly: GCA_014332785.1. Taxonomy (NCBI): domain Eukaryota; kingdom Metazoa; phylum Arthropoda; class Insecta; order Lepidoptera; family Saturniidae; genus Antheraea; species Antheraea mylitta. The sequence goes on along the minus strand of JACEII010000004.1, from coordinate 4,467,234 downwards.
AACAATATCTATATTCTTCATAAAGTTTACGGAAATTATATTTTAAATCTTTCTTTAAAAGCGTTGCGTTAAATATAAAATTTCATTCTTATTTTTTTATCTACATATTATTGTATTATTCTGTAAGGTTCAAAATTTTAAGTACCCTAAATCTTCAGAAACATAATTTCCTGTCAGTCACAGAATTCCTTCAGGAAAGATGACAATAAATCCCATGATAAAAAAACTTGTTAAAACTGAATAATCGTAACTTACATTTTTTTTTTTTACTTTATATATAACGTTATTAAGATTATACTTATGTAAAGTTTATAGAACACCACATTTTTAAATATGAAAAAAAAACAATTAAACAACGTGAACTGTATAATTAAGAATACAGAAACCATTTTTAATTTAATTCAATATACCGAAAAACTCTGTATTTTTATATAAACTGTTAGCTAAGCTTTATCTGGGCGTCCTAATATAGCTTTAGGTCATCCATTTTAGGGTTTAAAATGTTATTCTCGTCTTAGTTCAAAACCTGCCGACAAAATAAATTCTATATTTAATTCTGTAACATTCTATTCAAAGAGTTGAAGCAGATTTTGTAGGGTTTTATCAAAAGATATTTGAAAGGTATAACTCTATATATTATTATTACAAGCCGTTCATACTAAGGAGGTTAAGATAGTAAATTATATTATTTAAGCACGGATATATTCGACTAATTAAGCAGAGAAAATTTGATCTAGCTGACACTGAGGATAAAATTTGTAGGCTCGTAAAAAGAACAGAAAATTAGCGTAAGAAATTCTAAAAGATTTGGTAATTAAATGAAGAGAAATGTTATTTAACTGTGGATTCAAATAATTATTAAGAGTTAGGTAACAAATTTTAAACACCGGGGACAAACTATTTAAAAATACATGTAAAATATTAAAAAGGAATAAATGATTACATAAGAATCCACAAAAATATGGCAATTGCGTACACTTTCATGATTTTAACGTATGACCACAATCTCATTCAATGTTAAATCAGGACATGGTCTAAGAAGATAACCATGTTAAACCTAGAAGGAACTGGCTGTAAAGGGCAGCGGCCATAAACAAATTGTAGGTGGTAGAGTAACGGTGAAGATATTACTCGCTTCAGCATGGCGCGGTAGTACCATCCGACGCACAAAAACACCGACTTGAAGTAACAGTGCTTGCATTGTTACGTTTCGTTCAGTCAGTGATAGCGCCGGAGGCCCATCTCTCCTCACCTTTACTCTTCCCTTCCTCCCCACTTGCGACTCTCCTGGTGTTGCAAGTGTCTACGAACGGTGATGATCACTTAACATCAGGTGACCCACCTGTTCCTTTGCCTCCTATGATATGAAAAAACAGACCAATTGGTGACAAATTTTCAACTTGAGCGTGGTAGCCAGCCAAGCGGACTTAGGAAAAACCCTACCACCATGCAAACGAAGGATAGATACAATCTACATAAACGCAAGGAAACCGCTAATAAAAAAAATAGTGCGTGGAGTCCCTCCGTGCGGAAAAAGTGAAACTTCGTAATGTGGAAATGAAAATAGGAAAGGGTAGATAAATTGATATAAATAAATGTATTTATAAACAGGTATTCTAAGCGCATGCGTTCGAGTGTCACGCATTCACACTCGTTCTGTCTCTTTCTATTCCCCCTCCCCAGGAGCGTTGAACGTTTAACGCAACAGTGCTTTCATACCCTCTCCATGGTAGCGTTAAACGTTTAACGCAACCTTGTTGAAAGTCGCATTAAAAATTTCACTTCAAAAAACTAGTTGGTTTGTAAAATAGATATCTGTAATCCAATGAAAATAGAATTGTATGCTATCCGTACTTGTAACTGTTATTTAGTTCAAATAAAATGTTATGCGATGTAAATATGACTTCGCCTAGAGTTGAAATCAAAAATTTTCATCCATCATTGGTTATCTCAATGTTGTATCAGATGTTTGGAAGTCACGTAAAAGATTCTGACATTGATTTATAGTCTCGAGTGGATACCGAATCCTTCACTCGGTATCCTTGCACTAACTCTAAGTAAGTAGTAAAGTTACTTCCAAGTTTTGTGAAAAGAGAAAATAATTCCATTACAAATATAGTTATGAGACATTCTGGCTGAGATTTCTTACATATTTTTCAATTAGGTAATTCAAGTTTTATTGTGTATAATCACACAATAAAACTTGAATTAAGGAATATTCAGGGATTTGGATTTCAGATATGGGACCCATATTACAATGTACATATTAAAAGAATTAAGGATATTAAAAATGCCGAGATAATGTTTTGTCGGCAGATAGAAATGAGATCCTTAGCGAATTAGGTATTGTTAAGCCTGGAACAAAGATGCTCGGTTTCTGATTTGGTGTTGTTATATACTTTATTAAATAATAAAATTGACTGTCTATGTTTATTAGAGAGTTTGGGGTGCAGTGGACTGTATGCTAGATTTTGCCGACCGACCTTATAAAGGTGGTAAAGTCTCATGAGAAATAGCTAATGGTCCATAAACTCTCATCAGTGGATCCTAGTAGCTGTTCTGCACACAGCAGCCACACCCCGGTAAACCACGTCGGTCCGTGGGCCAAACCTGATAGAGCATTAGTGCAGGTCTATCTCGGCAGCAATGCAATCTACTTTGAGTGGCGAGACAGCCAGGCATCTGTGAACGGCCTTAAGGTGACTGTAGGAGCTGATGTACCGCTCACCAGACACTGCATCCAGCACTCCTCTGATCGTAGCGGTTCGCCGTTCCATTGGAACAAGGAGGGTATGGACGAGGGAGTGTATTCATGTATTGCGCGCACATCTATGCACTATATATATCCTGCATAACAGACCAAGCTTTTTCTCCTGAGTTTGGTCGCTGTAGCCGAAATCGGCTAGGAAGTTTATATCGAGAGTTTAGTTTTGAGAATTATTTTATTATTAATTACTGAATAGACTCCAAGCCTTCGGATTTTTTATGAACGCTTAGCAAAGTCTTATTATGTCCGTGACTCTCAGCAGTGAATATATGTATGTTATTAATATTGATATTGTTTATGCAGCCAATTATATACGAGTATATATTATTTAACGGCAGTGTAGCTTTTAAAAGAACAGTTCTTGAAAATTTATCATTTGAAATCTTTTTTGGCTTAACCGATATGGTAATAATTATGTATATAAAATACATTTAATAGCTGTTGATTTCTTTGAATAAATAACTAATTCACAAACTTAAATCCAATTTGCTGCAATACGTGCTCATTAGGAACTATATGCAAGTCCAGCATTGGAAAGGACAAACGTGATAAAATATTTAGGAGTTCATGTTGATGAATTCCTAAGATGGAACCCTCAGATAATTGTTTTGGTCAATCGAACGCGGAAATTAATATATATATATTCAAAAAATTAAGAGACTCCGCTGATTATCAAACTCTCAAGACTGTTTACTTTTCGTTATGCCAGTCACTGTTATCATACTGCATTCCAGTTTGGGGTGGTGCTTCAAAGTCTAAATTTATTGCACTAGAAAGAGCTCAAAGAGCTGTTCTAAAAGTAATGTTATCTAGACCAAGAATTTATCCAACTAAGAAACTATATTCAGAGTGCCAAGTCCTATCGGTTAGACAGCTTTTTATACTAAAAGCTACCACCCGCAAGCATTCAACACTGACAGTAGACTTTGTAAACGATTTAAATCATCGATATAAAACTGTATCTTTAGTCCCAAAGCACCGAACAACTTGCGCTGAAAAACAATTTTATATACTGAGTTCTAGACTGATTAACAAGATTGACAGATTGTTAGATATTACACATTTAAGCAAGCATAGATGTAAAATTAAGATTAAATCTTGGCTTCAAAACTTAGATTACGATGAAACGGAAAAAATATTACTGGCAGATATATAAAGAGTAGTAACTGTCAAGACTTAATTTCTCACACAGGTATCATTAATTAGGAATCATTAGTTTGAATGATTTGATGGAATGATTACTTTATAGAATAAGACCTGTTTTACATAATTTAACATAAAATATATTTTAGCACTAATTCTTCAGTATATTTAGATTGTTTTTAACATGCATTTGTTTTTGTATACAGCTTTTTAAAATATTTTATCCACTGCGGTTGTGTAACGTGACCATGAATAGCGTCATAATGTGTACTGCCACCTGAGATACAGGATTACCTAGTTTAGGTGGCAGCGGTCATATGTAGAATCCATCAATTTTTTATCTACCTTTTGATAGTTTTTGCGATTCATAATTCTAGTTTGATATGTTGCATAATAATTTTTTATTTTGTAATTTTTATGATTTATTGTGTATTGATGTTAGCATATTGTATATTACTGTAATAATCTAGTATTACTTGTAAAATAATAAAACAGCACCGTATTGTATTGTATCGCATACTTTTAAATGTAAAAATGTATGTTTATGAGCAATAAATAAATAAATAAATAAATTTCTATTTTTAAATGCTTTAAAAGTTATTATACAAAGGACTAAATCAGGACACTTAGTAATGTGAATAACCGAAAACACTAAAAATATAATAAACAATATAAAGTAGTATTTTAGAAAGGGTATGGATTTCCTTTTCTGTACCAATTAATTAGACCTCAAATACTAAGCATTAGTATATCGAAACATAGTATAAAGTGGCCTATTTTACGCTTCACAGACACGAAAGCTTTGTTCCAAAATGTTGAATCCATTACTTCCATTTAATCCAAGGTCCAACACTTGGCAGTTCTAATTAAATTACACGCAAAACTAACAACGGCTTACAGAATAATTATTCCCTGGTCTAAATCATACTTTCGGACAAACTTAAAATTATTCAGGTAACAGCTTCACATAGGTTATCTCATGTAAAATGAATCTAAATTTAGATTCAATTTATTAACGGTTACAATTTATTTAAATTTAAACTTTTTAGTTATGTATTAGATGACTTTAGCGTACGAAAGAGTAAATAGTTCGAATGTAACATCAAATAAATTCTATTCAATATAGGTACAAGCTTTGAAGTACGTGTCAAAGGTTTCGAAATACTATTCAGAATTTACTGAATAGATTGAGATGTGTAATTAGATATGGATATTTATTCATAGCGTTAAGAACTAAAGAAAAACTCCTGCAAGTTTTTCAGTGTGATTTACAGAGTATAATTAGTTCAATTAATTAAAAATTCGTTGAGAATTCGTTTCCAAACCAAAAGCTTTTCATTACTATCTATATTTATTACAACATGCGGATGGATCTTTTTAAATAAATAAAGAACATAAAAAAACAGTTATATATTCTTTTTTTTCCAAAACGTTAACGATTAGCAACGAGAAATTATTAACGTGGAGAAATCCCATATGAATACACCACCCTCTCGGGGGAGAGAATGGGTATGGTCCGACTCACACGGACTAAAACCCCACAGTGTACCGACAAGCCGTGTCGTTGGGGCGGCAAGGGATCGAACTATGTTTGGATAGCCACCCCAACGGTCCGCCCGGCGGAAGGTCGCCGCCTGGCTCCTACCTAGTAGGAAGATAGACTGAGTACACACCAGCTGCATCCCCTCTCCTGTCGGACCTGTGGAATGAAGAGATGGGCCTCCTGATCCATCTCCTCAGGCCCGGCTACGGTGGCGGGAAGAGGCGGGCATATCGTCGCCTAAGCCGAGGTGTGTCGTACACCCTTGAGCTAGTTGTCAAATAAAATCGGCTGAGTGCCCTAAGCTCTCGCCTTAGTAGTCCGGTGTAGCTGTTAAGACCTTGCTAGGTCAATAGCGTAGACAGTTCGAGAAAAAGTACTAGAAGATCTGTATTAAATTATTTTAGGTCTATAAGCCGCTCCTATCATTATACTTGTTTTCAAGATATATACGACATACGACATATTTTACTCAGTGTAGATAATTAAAAAGTTTATTGTTAATTTTAAAATATGTCCGCATTAATCTTGTGCTTTTAACATATTTCTGTTGTCTAACAAAAAATTGAATTGAGTGCGCTGCTCGCGTGATACAGTGACAAAATGTTACATCACTGCAACAACAGTACACATATCACCCCATGCACGTGCACGCATACACGCTTACACATGAAAGTGGAAGGGTTTTGTTTCTTTCCCTTGTCGAACTGAAATAGTTTCGAAAATTATCCGATACGAAATATATATAGGAGTTGTTGAGGTATGTATGCTTGGTACACATATATGCTTCAACAACTCATATATGTATGAATAGGTAGCTTAGGTCAGCTCAGATAGGTCGCGAATTGCACGTGTCGGGCAGCAGCCCAGGCCGAGGTGTGCCGTGCACCCTTGAGCTAGTTGCCCTTACATTATACCTATCTATAAGAAAATATTCAGAGTGGTTTTGTTTTTGTTTACTAAATATAACATTTTTTACTTACTTGCAAAATATTAAACATAACAGAACAATTAATATACGTCATGTGATAAAAAGTGTTAGAAACATACGTAATACTGACGAGTATATAAATCATTCTACATTTTAATCCCAGCAGACTGTGTAGCCGTTGCTGATAATGTAGGGGTTTTATAATGTTAATTTATATATTATATACTGGCTTTTGTTCAAGGCTTCGCTCGAATTTCAATAGAATTTACTTTTTTTTCTTTGAAATGACTACGCTATTGACCTAGCAAGTTCTTAACGGCTTCTCACCGGACTACTGAGAATTTGCCTATTTCTCGTGAACAGTACTTTTTTCTTGCTAAAAAGTACCCTATGTCGTAGCCTGACAACGTGTGAGCAACAATCTCCCATTAGCGTAACATATAATTTGAACACTAGCTGTGCACGCGACTCCGTCCGCGTAGAACCTAATGTACAAAAGAACAGTGATCTATATCTACTCTCGTACTAACGCGCGTCGTCGTTAAAATTACAATAACTTTAGATAGAGTAAACCAATTTTGATGAAACCAAAAGTAAATGTTACTCGAGTCATGCTTTAATTGTATTTTTAACGAGGTTTTATTGTGAACGCAATACTTTAGCAGTGATGCGTGTTCAAACAAACAAACTGACATACATTTCTAAGAATTGAAATATACTCGTATTTTATTACTTATTCTAAGATTTTTTTTATATCGTACGAGGCAAACGAACAGGTGAGTCACCTGATGTATAGTAATCAGCACCGTCTTTCGATCAATCAAATCACCGAGGAGGCTTTGCCCAACTCCTCCCGCCACCGTAACCGAACCTGAGACGATGCAGTCGGGAGGCTCATCCCTTCATTGCACAGGTCCGGTGGACGAGGGGAGGCAGCTGGTGTGTGCCCAGTCTGTCTCTCTATAGGTAGGAGCCCGGCGGCCACCTTCCGCCGGGCGGACCGTTGGAGCGGCTCTACAAGGGGAATAGCCTAGATCGATCCCTTACCGCCCCAACAACACAGTCTGTCGATACACCGTGGGGTTTTGGTCTGTGCGAGTCGGACATAACCCGCCCTCTCCCCCGGGAGGGTGGGTATCCATAAGGGATTTCCGCACGCTAAAAAAAAAGGGACACTAGCAATACCAGAGGAGTCGCAAGTGCGTTGCCTGCCTGTGTTAGTGGGGAAGGGGGATCGTGCAGGTGAGCCTCCGGCGCTTTCACTGACCGAACGAAACGCAACAATGCAAGCACTGATACTTCACGTCGGTTTTCTGTGAGAGTGTGGTACTACCCCGGGCGAGCCGCCTCATTTCAGCTGAAACCAGTTATATCTTCAACGTGGCTCTACCACCTATAGATTATTTGCATCAATTATTTTTTACAAAAATGTAAAAATTACAGACACGTTAGATTTACATTCTTATTATATGTATAGAATAGCCTCTGCCCGCGACTTCGTTCGCGTGGAATAGTTACTTTGGGGTAACTAACACGTAGCGGAAGCTTTCAAGAGGATAAAAAACCCCAACTTTAAAAACATTCTTCATTGGTGCTCCACTCCTATTGGTCTTAGCTTGATGATATATAGCCTATACCTCTACTTGATAAATCAGCTATACGACATTGAAAGAATTTTTCAAATCGGACCAGTGGTTCTTGAGATTACCCCGTACAACGTCACTAATTCACAAACTTTACCTCTTTATAATATTAGTATATAGATAAGCAACATTGTTTTAGAAAACGAGGGACAGAGGTAATGTACGAGTAACGACAATACCTCTATTAAAATATTATTATACACGTGAAAGTGCTAACAAACAACATTTTTATGATTCAAGGAAAGATGTAACCCATGTTATGTGAACATAAAGCACCCAGATGTATTATGCTCTAGTAAATATATAAGTTGAAGTATATGAGCTAACTTATAATAATTCGAATATAGTAATGCATTACAATATTAGAAAATTTCTTTTTTATCTATAGCTTACATTAACAACTACACCTCCGCAGCATCTTCTGAAAATGTATCTCATTTTTAACCGACGAAAAAAACGGAGGAGGTTCTCAAGTCGACGCGTATATATATATTTTTTATGTACGACCACGCATAACTTTTTACAATATAATCCGATTTTAAAATTATTCTTTTATTATTTTAAGTTGCTCTCGTATAAATTTGGGAAAGAAATTCCAACTCTAAGGGTATGAAAATAGAGAATTATTGATTGTTCACACACTGATTATGTCTATGAGCGAGAATAACTTTTGACAGAATAGTCCGACTTAATTATTATTCTTTGATTTGAAAAAGTATACCCCGAAGTTGGCTTCAAATATGCATTTTAACAAGAAAAAACAACCCCGACGGTAGGAAAACAGAGGATGATTTATAATTCAGCCTCTCGGTTGTGTATCAAAAATAAATTATGCATCTAGAAATAAGTAGATTATAGCCAGAGAAAATTATAAAATAAAAGCTTTTTAACAAAGAATTAAACCGCCCCGAAAAAACTGAAAAGTAAAAAATAAATAACCTATTACTTTAGTAATCTTAACAACTAAGTTCTTAAACTAATGTAAGTATACCAAGTCATTTTGAATCGGCGCCAAATAATCAATGAACAAAGTTCACTAAATTATCATAAATTCAAACATATAATTAAATCAAATTAAAAATGCATTATGGAATCTCCAGGGGTAACGTGTGTGCTCGTTCGGGTTGCTGTGTCGCTGACATTAATTTCATAAACGCTCGGCATTTTCCGGTGAAAGGCCGTGTCACGCTGCGCCGCCGCAGCGCATCAACCTTTAGGTTATTCATTAATTTGCTTGTTTGGCGCCCACTTAAAATTACTTAGGTATACTTACATTAGTTTAAGAACTTAGTTATTAAGATTAATAAAGTAAAAGGTTTTTTAATTTTTACTTTTCAGTTTTTTCGGCGGTTTAAATTTTTATTAAAAAGTTTTTATTTTATTACGCAGTCATCTTGCCGCAAAGTATTTAAGGTTCAAGTCACAATTCACAAGTCACACATGACAAAATTACTTCTGTAATACACAATGTTTTGTTTATGCAGGTTTTATTGAAGTTAAATTAGTCACACAGAAATAAAACACTTCTACATTCGGGCCATCTTGTAATTGAAAGAGGAAGAATCACAGACAACATAGAGTATTTGTATAGATATATTAAATCTATGTAGATTATATTAATTTCTTAACAGTTTTGAATGTGAGTGTAACTGTGTGTTCATCTGTAATGATGAATGAATCAAAAACTATTCCACGCAGACGAAGTCGCAGGCAGAGGCTAGTTTCTAGTTTATATGTAGCCAATTAAGCTGTTGTATGGCATTATGTTTTTATTTTGTAATATTCCTTATTAGCGTTCCGATTCTATTGGTCTTAGCCTGATGATATATTAGCCTATAAACCTTCCTCGATATAAGACATATATATCATTGAAAGAATTTTTAGATCGGATCAGTAGTTCCTGAGATTACTCCCTACAACGTCACAAACTCACAAACTTTACTTCTTTGCCTATTTATACTCTATGCCTCGTATTCTTTGGTAAGGAACAAAGGTCAGTCCTTGGAATGACTGTCGAAAATAATTTTATATTTTTTCCTACCTCTCACTAACATTATATGTTCAAATCTGAGTTTATTTGTTTGTTACGCTTTCAAGTCACAACTACTCAACCGATGATCATGAAATTCTGAATACATATTGTCAGTGACACAAAAAAATAGTGTGCCCATAAAAAAGCATTGTTTTCGTATGTCAAATAATTTACGTTAACGAACCTCCCGCACACCAGACTAGGCCTTCCTCGGCAGCGGCTTAAGCCTAGGTCCGGTCCCTCGGCGAGGAGCCCTTGAGTACGCTGCTCGTGCGATACAGTGGCACAAAATCTTACATCACTGCTACAACATTACACGTATCTCTTCCACACACGTGCACGCACATATGCTTACACATAAAAGTGGAATGGTTTTATTTTTTCCCTTATCGAACTGAAATAGTTTAGAAAAATTATCCGACACAAAATACATATAAGAGTTGTCGAGGTATGTATGCTTGGTACACATATATATTTGGATAACTCATATAAATATGAATATGTAGCTTAGCTTAGGTTAGCTCAGATAGGTCGTGAATTGCATGTATCAGGCAACAGCCCAAGCCGAGGTGTGCCGTGCACCCTTGAGCTAGTTGCCAAAATAAAAATCGGCTGAGTGCCACAAGCGCTCGCCTTAGTAGTCCGGAAGCTGTTAAGACCTTGCTAAGTCAATAGCGTAGTCAGTTCGAAAAAAAAACCTTATTTATATGTTTTATTAGAAACAATAATGAATATTGACTATATTTCGAGTTTTTAAATCACATCAAAAATACAGTGCAATTTTTAGTACATAAGATGATAGAGGTCTGCTTTTGTACGCGCATCGCCCAAAAACTATTGGAGAGTTTCCGATTTTTCATTTGTTTTGCGTCGTAGACACTTGGTACTAATCTAACAATAATCACTATAGCTTCATCTAATATGTCTTAATCTAATTGTTAATCCATGGAATTATTAAACTTTTAAGAAACTTCAATTTTTATAACCTTAACGCATTAAGCGATGTATGTTTTCTTGCCGTGGTTAAAAGCGGCACGCGGTTTGGTGTTTACGTTTCTTTTTCTATGCAAAAAAAATATTGTTAAGATGAAAAAATAACGCAAATAAAGTCGCGGTACAGCTAATAAAAACAAACTTAATATCTCATATTTCACACCCGAATTTATTTGCCCTTTAAATCGTGTAAAACAAATATTTAAATTATATTTTAATCTACGGTGTAAACCCTCTAAAAAATAATTAATTAACAAAGATTTGTTTTCCTACATACACGAGGATTAAAACTGATTCAGTGATATCATTACCAACATTCATCCTATGTTTATGGGACATTAAAAACTTTATGTAGCGACGCGTGTTACATTACGTTGTTGAATCGTAAAATTTAAAGTAATCAGAATAACTTTAGAGATTGACGTAACAATTAACAATAATTCGTAGGATGTGTAATACACCTTAAATTAAATTGAAAAGCTGGATTTCGTAAAAGACCGGCATAGTCTAAATACTAGGATCTGTGACAAACTGGTTGTCCCATAAAACTAGTAACAGTACTTTGGAAGATAGTGTGAGGTTTTATAATAAAGTCCCTAAGGATATTACCGAATTGCCGGATTGTGAATTTAAGCGCCATGTCAAGCGGGTTTTGGTCTTAAAAGGCTATTTTAGAGTGGATCAATATGTGAACGATAGTGATGTCTGGAATTGACTCATCTCTGTGCATACATTATAAACGTTTGTGACATTTACCTAATATATTCTAAATATTATATATATTTGTTAAAAAGATAAAGCAGAGTTTCTTGCCGGTTCTTTTCGATGACTGGGTTTGGCCGGTGGATGTTTTGACGTTCATAAGTGCCTTCTTAGGGCCTAAATTGAATAAAGTGACTTTGATTACTTTTCGTAATTCTTTATACGTTAATCAATACTAAGTACTCTCACGACAATGAGCCTAGGGAGTTGGCTTCAAAAATATTTCTTAAATAAGGTGCATTGTAAGTGGCTTTGCTAATCACATTTAATTAGAGATTAATTGGCTTCAGGTAATTAAATCTTGAAAATAAAGCTCTGTCTCAAATAGAATTACTTAGATTAAATTAAGAAATTAAATTGGTAATTTGGGTTTTTAATTTTCATTTCAAATCTGAATTGCAAAGACGAATTAGTGAAGCAGGGAATTTTATCTTTTACATTACTATAATGCTTATTATATCATTAATTGCTCATTGAAAGTTTACTAAAATCAGTATATAATTAATGAAATGGCTATTGTTGAGTTAAAATCAATGTTACTTAACTAAGCATAAAAAAGGGTGTCAGTCAGTGACTAATTTGAGAATAACGTTTAAAATCCAAAACCACTAGGAAACATAAAATAAAATTAATAAAACAAATAAAAATAGACCAGCACCATTATCAACTCATAGTTTATATTCCTAATATATAAAATGGGTGCAATTTCAGCATAAATCAAAGTCCACAGAAAATAAGAGACAAAAGAAAATAATACCGATGTAAGTACCCAAAATGTAAATAAAAATATTAATAACTGACACGGCTCTTAGTTAGCAGTAAGTAGTAATATAACTATTTAATACAACAACAAACACGGCAGTCTTAAAAAAAGTACGAATCTGCAGTAGTCAAAAAGGATGGAAAGAGAATTTAAAATATATACTTCTCACGAGAAAGAGGCGTGGTTAAAATTAAAGTTTTATGTCAACTAAGGAGAAAAATGTACTTAACAGTTCGTATCTGTTTGTCTGTTGTGCTTTTATGCCAAAACTACTGAACCGATTTAAATGACATTTGGTACACAATTAGTCTAGAGCTGAAGAAAAAACATAGGCTACGTTAATGTGAAAACAGGTTGTAAGAGTTTGAAAGAGGAATGAAATATTGTATGTAAGTATCGTCAATTTTAGAGCTAAAGGCTTGGTACTAATTTTTTGTTGATTTGATATAAGTATGTTGTACTTTAAAGTTTGAAAAAAATTGACCCTCAAGGATTTAAAATAACAATAGGAAATAGGGGATGAAAGTTTTTATGGAATTATATAATATTCCGCTCCGATTTGAAAAATTCTTTCAGCGTTAGAAAGCTCATTTATCGAGGAAGGCTATATATCATTACGCTAAAACCAATATAAGCGAAGCACCGATGAAGAATATTTCAATTTTTTTTTTCCTTTTGAGAGCTTCCGCTACGTGTTAGTTAAAGTCATTATTCCACGCAGATGAAGTCGCCAGCATAAGCTCGTTTATATATATACATACTTAACTGTGATAGTTGAAAGTGGCACTTTGATCTTTAACTTTGACTAATAATCAATGTTATTTCTTTATTGTAAATCATTATTTCAATTGCTATCATGACTGTAGATTCTAAAGTTATAAAGTTTGAACGTCTCGACTCCCTTTCAAGCTCATTCAAACATTATAAGTATACGATAAAAATAGGTATAACATAGTTACTTTCAAATGAAACTTCTACAACGTGTTATTCATTACCATAAAAGTAGATGTACCGATTGATTTAGTATAAAAAATTGAGCCGCCACGGAACGCCTGGCACATGTAAATCATCGATATTGTTCAAATGAATTTCAAATTCATAAATGACACCGTAGATATGCGAGCTCAGTGCGGCAAGAGAGATTACGCACACACACTTGCGCATATCGTCGTCGCGACGTCGCCACGCCAACAGTCAGGTTTACCCGCGCCTACAGATGTTTCACATCAATAATATTTATTTGGAGCTATTAACTAGCCGATGTCCGCCTACTTCGCTATGTACGTCTTTTGTTTGAAAAATAATGGCAAATGATGGAACCCATAAAAAAAATCCTGTAACTATGTACGAAAAGTTCCGCTTCGAATAGTGATAATCCTCTGCCGGTAAATTCAATAATTTTGATGTGATTTAGCCTCAAAAAACTTAATTTAATCTCTTAACCATATAGTTACTTAACCTCAGGTGAGACAACGTTACCTCAAAACACAATCTACAAAAAATGGTAGAACCTAATCTAGCTATGTCCGCGGATGGAGTCGCGTGCACATGTATTTACATATAATCTGCCAGCTGAAACGCAGCAACAAGGGCATTATAACTTTATGGCAGATATGAGTATACTGGTTGTGCCTTCGCAGTTAAAGATCGATTAGGTTCTACCATCTTTTGTAGATTGTGTTCTGACGTAGCGTTGTCTCAACTGAGGTTGAGTAACTATTATGTATAGATAGCAACACTGGCACGAAAGGCACTTTAACTCAGGTATCTAAGAGTTGCAAAATATTTTAATGTGGGTATTTAAATATAGCTATAGATTTCACGGACCTCTTGAGACCAGTGGATTCCATAACTGTTTATTTAAAAGACTTTGCTATAAAATATGTTTACACTTGTTTTCAAAAGGCATATATATACCTCTTGATCTCATGTAATAACTTCAATTTTGAGTTTTTGGCGGGATTTTAGTCTGTCATGTAGTGGATTTTATATTTTATTCATAATCTTGTGTTATTTGACTATATATTGTGTAAATTTGGTGGTGTTTTACGTAATATAGTTAGTTTATTATGCATAAGTGAAGTGAATGGAAAATAATAACACGGAGCATGAAATTCTGAGATGCCACAAAAACTCCCTGGAAGGTTCTAGCAAGGGATCCACCATCTTGTTAGAATATGGTTTCACACGATGCTTAATATTGGAATGATCACACGAAGTTTGTGATATTATTGACTACGTGACAATGGCAATAATAATCGGAAAGATTGATTGCCAAAAATAAAGTTAAAAAAAAAACTTCAATTTATAGCTAGCTGTCAAAGCTGTCAAAGTCTTCGAAGGTGCCTATAAAAAGATGATTTGCAAGAATATACTTGAGCGATATTTTCATGAAGATTTTTGTTTTGGTCGGGTTTTGATCCTCATGTGCTTAAAAATACACAATCCCTGCAATCATTTTCTTGTTGTATATTTATATATTTTTTTAAATTAAATTAACATTGAGTAACGAATTGAGATTTAGAATGGCTATTTTTTAAGAACGTATACTCACTCATGCCGACTATACTGGTATGCTCAAATAAGAAGAAGATATTTAAATCATTTTATACTTTAAATAAAATAAATTAAGAATAATTAAAAAGTGATCAAACTTTTCCCTCTTGAATATAAAACCAACGGTGATTCCGAATCATAAATCCAAAAGCCTTTTCTTCATTTTCTTAAACCACTAATAACTGTTAGCAACTTCTTCGATGGTAATAAATATAACACTGAATAAGAATAAAACATATCCCATGCCACTGATTTATAGTAAACGTTCCGTTAGAGTAACAATTATTAGAAGCCAATTAACAGTTCCCGAGATTTTTGACTATAAACTTATTCACAAACTTTACTTATTTGTGATAATTCTATTTAAAAATTATATGAACATAAAGAATGATGCCTCGATATCTAAATACGCAGAATAGAAATACATAGATTAAAGAGCTTATTTATAGCTTAGGGACATCGCTGTATGTAAACATCGTGCGAAGTAAACAAAACAATATTAAATTGTAATCGTCCGACTGGGGACTGAATTCAGAGTTGAATCTTATAAAAGTTTCCTAATAAAAGTATGATGAAAACGTCTGCGTTGTGGGATTTTCTACGCGTTTGAAAGTTATCTATATATTAATACGTGAAGCAAATTTTTGTATCCCTTTTTAACCTATTTCCCGTCAACGGGTGAACTTGAAATTTGGCATAGTTAAAGTTTATATGACGGAGAAGTGCAGAAAGCTGTTTATTTTATATAAAATGAAGTACGTTAGAAAGAAGTACATTAAATTAATTAAAATATGCACTACTCACACTACTACTCGAATTTTACACAACATATACACACATGTAAATAAAAAAGACATTTTGACAGCCGTGAATAATTACGAAGTTCAAAAGAGGTTATGAAGGAGGTTGCTATGCTCGACTGTATGTATTTTTTAACTCTTACGTTCCAATTACCATTTTTCATCCTACATTCAGCAATGATATTATAGGATATAACTATTATTGTAATGTTTATAGTTTTTTATGGTGAACTCACTTCAAATCATGAATTAATAAAAAAAATGAGCCAAATAATACTTAGTATAATCAAAATAAGAATTTTGTTCATAAAAGTAATCCATCGCTTAGACCTTCGCGGTTTCAATGTTGCAATTCAACCTCATGCATCAACAAAAAAATATATATTTTCAAAAGCTAACGGTAGTATTAAAAACATCTTTGTCTTCTTTGTGGTCCGGTGAAGCTGTTAAGACCTTGCTGGGTAAATAGCGAAGTCATTTCGAAAAAAAAATAAAACCTCTTTGTCTTGGATTCACTATTTGATTGTATTGTGTATCCATTACTTTTCCAAGCGATGATACTGGGCATATCACTATTTCTCATAATGAACAGACTACATTTAATTCAATATCACCCAGTAATATCACCCCATGGTGTCGTGTAATATTAATTGAAAATTGTGTCATGGGTTGCGATAAATTTCTTTATTTTCGTAAAATTATGTTTGGTTAAAATTTGAGCTTTACCACGTGGTTTTTGTTTCCAATTTATAATTAATTTTTATTTTCATCTTCACAAAGATTTTTTTTAATGATTATATAATAAAGATCATGGCAAATGGCAAATAACTGAGTAGCCATGATGAAAACCTTTGATTATAGGAGTATACCCTTTGACAAAATAACTCTAATAAAGTTCAAACTTCAAAAAATCAATTAACTATGGTCGAATGTCGACCACTAGGCGCCCACTAGTAATAATTTACAGAACATCCTTATCAATGTACAAGAGACTTTTTTTTACTGTAGGTTAAATCAATGTTTTTGAAGCGAGTACTTCTTTAGGTGTTTTGAGCAATATTTTTAGCGGTAAATTTATAATTTCGCGTCATGACATGCTAGTAAGCGTGACCGATTGTATTGCGGTTGCGTAGCTTCTGTCAGACTGGTGACGCTATTGTGCTTCTAATGTTGATATTTTGTATTGAGATTATGCAGTCCATCATACGTTTGATAAATTCATTAACTATATAAATATTTAAATAATTGTTCGGAGTATATTATATTTTTATTTTATATCACAGGAGACAAGTGGGTCACCTGATGTTAAGTGATCACCACCGTCCATGGACACTTGAAACACCAAAGGGTCGCAAGTGTGTCGCTAGCCTATGTTATGAATGCAGGGAGGGGTAGGATTAGGTGGGCTTCCGGTGCTCTCGCTGACCGAACGAAACGCAACAATGCAAACACTAATACTTCACGTCGGTTTTCTGTGAGAGGGTGGTACTAACCCGGGCCAGACGACACCTGTTTCAGCGTGGCTCTAACACCTACAAAGAGTGCAAATAGACGTGAAAACTAATAATACTGATAATAACTGAAAGAAAAACTGGTAATAATTTTAATATATAAAATTATAAAATCTAAATAATTCAGACTACGATTACTTTGAAAATTCTAAAATTAACACAGTTGTTTTAATGTTTTGAGTTTTCATTTCTGTAGGCAATCCTTAGAACTGCCTCCATTTTTTTTCCTAATTAAAAGCTTGATAGAATTCAATAATATAGCTAATCGTGCCCATATATAATCAATTCTTTATCCAGTGGTAATGATTTTATGATTCCAAATTAGTTTCTTTTTTTTCGAAAGACTACGCTATTGACCCACTAACGTTTCTGATTTCCGAGCCGATGTTATATGGATTAAAGATTTAATTTATTTGTTAAAAAAAGTGGTACACACACACACTTTTATGTACACGCGTTAGAGGTTAAACTTCTTTGGCGTAACAAGTTAAAAATCTTTTCAATTTTATCTTTCACCTTATTCTACGTTTGTAAAAAAAAAACGATACTAACAATGAAAAAAGGTATTTAATACATTGAAAGTTTTAATACAAAGAAATACAAACAACAAATACAAAAAAAAAAAAACAAAATGTTGACTATAGCTAGCTTCAGGGTGTCGGTTTTTCGTGAAGGTGTGCGCGCGTATCTTAAAATTTACTCTCATCATTTTGCCTAACCCGCCAAAAGAATTATATCTTCAAAAATGTAACTTTGTCCCAAATTAAATATTATTGAACATATTACGGATACATTAATAATATGCTCGTGTTATTTAAATTTATATTGAAGTTAGGGAAGTTAAATTGTCATCCAGTGAACAACGTGACAAAACTCAAGGTGACCACAAATATCACAAACCTATTTTGCAATACACAGAAATAGGCAAGAAATAAGAAAAGCTCTTTGTGCAAAAAGTTTACAAGGAAATCATAAAGAAGAAATGTTTGTGCCGAAAAAGGAACATTTTTACATTCTATTGTTTCATTAGATTCCCAGAAGTAAATAAAGCTTGTTTATATTTATTTTAGTCAGTTGTGGTCACGTTAGGAGGCAGGCGGAGTTGTGAAACTCATTTTGACAACTTTCGCCGAACAATGCCTTTTCAAAAATTTCTGTCAATTGTTACAGTATTTCTACATTTTTATAACAATTGAGATGTATAGAATATAATTAAAACTGTTTACGATTTTTGTAGGCAGTGACGTAAATACGCGTAAAATCTGTGAAACTGTGTGTTTGTGAATACATATTGACATCGCAACATTCTCGTAGGTCAATCAGAAGAAACAATATTAATAATCATAAAATTTAGAGATAGCGTTATAAGAAATGCCACATAGTCATGATTTTTCAATTTACTCAAAACAGGTTTGAATTTTAAAAAGTTAAGGGAATAATAATGTATGGATGGAAGTAAAAATTCCAAACAATGGTATAATTGTTCTCTTTTGTATTTTTAAATTAGTTATAGTATTAATTATTAAAATTTCATAACATGTATTATATACTATTATAATTATTTTTATTATTATAATTATTACTATTATATTATAATTTATTAGCATTAGTCTTGTTTGTAGTCAGAAAATAACTTTTCAACACGCCTAAAAAGTTTTCACTTCAAAAAATATTGCAGATCGTTTGAATTTTTTATTCAACTGATTACGCTATTTACTTACCAAGGTCTTAACAGCTTCACCGGACTACAAATATAGTATCAAAGTTTGGAGACAACACTAATAATACCCTATTATAACATCCCGATATAAAAAATGCAAAAAAATTATTAAAAGTTTTAACTTTCGTACATGACTGTACATAAGGATTTTCTATCCAGTAGTGTATACGTCGTATCCCTGAGCTTGATAGATTTCTTTTTTTCTCGAACTGACTACGCTATTTATTTGACAAGGTCTTTACAACTTCACCGGACTACTAAGGCGAGCCCTTAAGGTCCTCAGCTGAGATAGATTTATGTTATTTGTCGCTCTTAGTAAATACAGCACATGCTAGAGTTTAAAACTGTAACATATCGTGTAATGAAGGGTCGGCCGAAGTTTTGAAGTAAAGTGTACGTTACACAGTTGAAACATATTATGTACGTGGAAAAAATCATAATAAAAAATATGGGAATAAAAATAATGATGTTCATAATACAACTATTTTTTTTTTATTCTTGGTATATGAAATCCGATTTATGGCATAAAAAATTGATACTTTAAATTTTTATTTATCGCAACATCAAACTAATACAACAGAAAAATAGTTTTTATTCTAATTTGAAGAACTTGAATCTGGAAATATTTCATGATGCATAAAACTGAAAATGTTATAATACGATGCATAAAATCAAATTTACATTATTCTTTGAATTTATGAGATCAGTATTCTTGTACACTCTAAATTTTCTATTACTATATTCTCATTCTACTGACCTATATTGCCCCTGGACCAACTTGGTGATTAAGTGCCTAATTTATAATTAAAATATTTTCAATATTCATATCTTGCCAATCATTGAGATCCTTTCATGAATGTATAGAAAATTAATAATATAAAAATATATAATAAAATAAAAAATAATGCAGATTGAAATAGTTAACTTGTAACTTCAGTAATTTAAAAAGTAACATTTTTAATTTATATACCCAGTTATATTCACTTGATTTTTTAAACCATATGATTGTAAAAACCTTAAACTAACTTCAGCCTTTACGAGATATTTTTCTAGCTTTTTTCTAGCTGGTTTTGTATTAGAAAGGTATTGCCACTTTAATGAAAGAGATAAAATTATATTAAACGGTATTAAGGATTAGGTATATTTTTATGTAATTTTGGTGTGATCTTCGTGTGAATCCCAGATGTGTGCGTTTCACCATCCAGACCGGACATATTTCTCTATTTTAAACATACAAAGCGTGTGGTACTTGTCGAGCTTACCGTACCGTGGGAAACTAATATTCCTAAAGACCACGAGATGAAGCTGGACAGGTATTACGACTTAGTCAACAAGTTTACTAAAAAGGTTATAGAGTTAATCTCTATGTGGTAGAAGTGGGAGCGAGAGGTATACCAGCAAAATCTCTCTATAGCCGGCTCAAAGACCTCGGTCTATCCAGAACTGCAGTAAGCTCTATACTAGAACGAGCCTCTAAAGCTGCACTAGCAGATTCATACCATTTTTTTGGACCACTTTACCAATTTGGATAGACAGGGAGAGAAGCACTTGTAGTTAAGGTGAGTGTTAAATTACATTCGAAAGGGGCCCCTTATACCTACACCCGTGTCAAAAGTCTCGGAAACTACTCGGAGTTTCTCTCGTTGCCACGCGATGGACCTGGCACGCGCACTGTGAATCCATGGTATGCTAAATAGTACGTCTCTATAATAACAGCTCCTTTAAATGCATAGCTTTTTAGACACACTTAGGCACCAAATCGGCGTAATAAGATATGTTTTTTTTTTGGAAATGTTCAATCCGTTTACATTAGTACAAGTTTCCTCGTTTACACACAAAGAAAGTAGTCCGGTGAAGCTGTTAAGACCTTGCTGGGTTAACAGCGTAGTCATTTCGAAAAAAAAAAAAAAAAAAAAATTAGCCGTAATCTTTTTAATTTCATAGCTTATAATAGTGACATCTATACTAATGCCTCACCAACTTTAAATCATGAGGTGTTATATGCTATTGTTCCCTTTTGGCTTACCACATTAAAGTGTAGATGGCGCTATTAATTCCAATGTTCAAAATCGAGTAATAAATGGGGTGACGGCAACTTTCATTTGAATGGAGGTGATATGACTTTAAAGTAAATATAAAACTATTACCTTGATCTTGATAGAGCCTCACTCACCTATAATACTTACGATAGTCTTTATCGCCACCGATGCCGATATTACCAAAGCACCAGCCTCCAAGATAATACACATCACAAATATAGAAGCATCGATTATCATGCCGCACCGGTATATGTATAGTGCTGATAAATGAAACCAACACCCAGTGAATCCCAGTATTTTTATGGTTATCTCCGATTTATCCTTACAAATAGTGTGTCAGAGAATATGGATTACCCCTAAATAACTGACGAACAGAGAGTCTGCGGGATCTTAATCTATTTGTAGTGAATTAACAAAGTTTAACAAAATTTACAAAAATGAATAAAGTATACATTCAAAATAATGTATATATTCATATTTGACTCTATATTTTGTAATATTGGTGGCATTTAACGTAATATAGTTTATTATTTTACACAATGATGACAAATAATTGTAAGATAATGTTGCAAAAGGTATTAGATGATGTTATTTATTTATAAATATATTTTATTATTAAGGAGCATGTTCCAAACATTATTTACTAATAAAATCTGTTCAAGGAATTGATGTCAATTCTCAGAAAATATTATATAGAAAAGAAACCAAAACATTTTTTTTCGAACTGACTATTGACCCAGCAAGGTATTAACAGCTTCATCGGACTACAAACAAAACGTATCAATCAATACAACTTAAGTCAATGGCAAGTAGGCAAACTCATTCGTGCGAAGTTCTATTCAGCCATAAATTTATAGGAAAAGTAGGTTATAGGAAAGGGTCTTGCACCCAGAAAAAAGTGTTGTTTCCAAGGGATAGATTGTTGTAGTACTTTAGGTAATAGACATGATTCTAACGGACCCGATTAGGCCTCCCACGGCAGCGGCTCAAGCCTAGGTTCGATCCCTCGATAGGGAGCCCTTGAGTGCGTTGCTTGCGCGATACGGTGACACATAAATATACTTCACTGCTACAACACTACACGATCACCCCCACACACGTGCACGCTACACGCTTACACATGAAAGTGGAAGGGTTTACTTTTTTCCCTCATCGAACTGAAAAACTCAATTTTCCGATAATAAATATATGGAGGAGTTGTTGAGGCGTGTATGCTTGGTACACATATACGTTTCAACAACTCATACATATATAAATAGTTAGCTAGGTTAGCTAAGATAGGTCGCGATTTTGCATGCAACAGGCAACGGCCAAGCCGAGGTGTGCCGTGCACCCTTGAGCTGGTTGCCAAAATAAAATCGGCTGAGTGCCTTAAGCGCTCGCCTTAGTAGTCCGGTGAAGCTGTTAAGACCTTGCTGGGTCAATAGCGTAGACTTTTCGAAAAAAAAAAAAAATGATTCTAACGGGATTTCTTTACACTGGGATTTTACCACAGAGGTTTTGAAATATTTACTGAAATAAAACACTAATAAATTAGTATCAACTATTAATATATTTCAATAGTATCTCTTATGATTATAAACTATTTCTCTAACGCTCCGCGCTTAATATTTGGTTTAAGTCTAAGTGAAGACGAATCAACAGTTAGTGTCAATCACCTTAATTATAATCAACAGTCGAAACAAAATATCTAAAGGTTACATTTAATACCGTAAATTAAATGTAAACTTAGAAATCGTTAGCGTGCTCGGTCAACTAAAACCTGGAATACTGGTGAACTATACTATTTAGTGGGGAATGTTAACTTTGGTATAAAATATTAATTATAAATAACAAAACGTAATCAAAATTCAAATACACTCGAGAAAACGAACTTATATCGAAGTATAAATTAAGGAAATACTGTTTAACCGATAGCCTATCCAGTCAAAATATATTTACACTAACTGGCAAACTTAAATCATAAGCTATTAGAGTAAATACCGATGATATCAAAGAAAAAAATTGCACAGTGAGTGTTTAAACCCTAAGCAAAGATATATATTTATTATATTACTTATATAGACTCGGAATATTGTTTTACAAGTTTGAATATCTAAAACGCTATTAGAATTGGTTGGATTTTTCTAAGAAATCACATTTTTCATTATTTACTACAACATAGTAACGACATTTAGTTATACGTACCATTATTTACTACTCTTTTAATGATTTAGTTTTGAATTTTACACTGATTTTAACAATACTACAAATACAAATGTTAAGACATAATCTTGGTGTTAATTAAACAGAATCATTATGCTTGTGATTTCAAGAAATAAGCTTTTATTTGATTAGATTTTTCTTCATTATTGGTTGAAATATTAATGATTTGATTTATTTTTGACGCAATTATCACACATAAGTTATACGTGCCGTTATTGACTACTTTCTAGTGAATTAGTTTTGAATTTTACACTGATTTTAAAAATACTACAAATAATGAAACATAATCATTTCGCTTGTGATTTCAAGAAATAAGCATGTATTTGAGTAGATTTTACGGTATTATTGATTGAAATAATAACTGTTTGATTTCGATGAAATAATGACACATAAGACCACAAGCTTAAGATATTTGTTACTAAACATATAATTTATATATATATCTCTTATATTTTCTACGAAGTAACTCCTTTATTACACAAGATGTAAAATTATCACGATCTTAAACGTGGATAAATACTTCAAATAATTTTTAACAGTTTGGACAATGTAAGTGTATTGAATTTAAAATTATTAATAATTTATGTTTTGATGGAATTACTTTTTTTAATCCTTTATCGTTATATTTTACATCTTGTTCGTAGAACAATAACAATATAAAAATGTAAGAAGTAAGCTACGTTATCACAACATTTACAAAAAGCGAGTAGCCTAACCGTAGATATTAACAATTCACTTTTGGTTTAACAACTTATAAAAGATTCCGAATTATATTCTCTATAAATTAACTATAGAAATAGTATATAACTACTATATAACATATATTGTTAGCATTTTCGCCTCAGAATTCAGTTAAGCCACAATCTACGAAGTTATTACTTGAATATATCAAAACTGGGATATAATTCGTAAATAAATATACATTACATACATATATTACGTATTTTTTAATATAGTTAACTACATATGCAGTGAAATTTGATATATGTATTTATGAAACTATTCGAAATTTCGAGAATGTTCGAAAAAAATTGCACAATAAAAGAACGAAACCGCGCAGTTCAGTAAAAAGCATTTATCTAGTAAATATATATTTTTAACAACATCAAGTAATTTTACATCTCTTCAATAGAATCAAATCTAAACACCTACTCAAATCCCAGTTTACCTAATTTACGTTTTGAATTCAATATAAATCAGATCTGTTTTCCAACAAGAAAAAAATGATAAGTGTACTACAGTACGAAGTAATTAACCAGTTCAATCAACTCAAGGTAATTACTGTAATCAAGCCGTAGAATCGTGCGTCGAGGGGTTCGGGATAACGGTTCCCGCAGCCTGTTGATCCCTGAGTCTCCGGACCTCTCTGGATGCGGCCGCGAGTTCCGCCTGCAGACTGATCTCCCGCTCTCGTAGGCATTTTATCTCGTTTTGCCAACTCTACAAAGATACTTAATCATCAAACATGACTATCGAAATGTTTAAAACAGTAACGAAGATCGGTTGAACTGTTTAATGTATACCGCGCCACTTAGTGCTAAATTAAACAGATACAATATCCTTACTAGAATGATCATAATGATATTTTGCACACATGTCAGGGTTATGTGGGACCATATAGAAATCAATTTATCATCATTTCAATTCGCCAATACGTCGTAGGCTAGCGCGGTTATTATAAGCCTTCCTTTGAGAAGAAAACATACATCCTTACAGCCGGTCGCTTACATTCTAACAGGATGATGATATGTGTTCAGTATTCGGTACTCCTTGTTGGTTGGGTTTACATTCATAACGCAAATTAACAAACTGAACCGATGAAACAGAAAGTAAGACAATTGAATAGATCTCTCGTAACTGAACAGCATGAGTTGGTGTCATTATCGTGACGATACGTGACGATTTATAATGACGATATGATTTAGGATGATAAACAAGCTAAACCTAGAGAGGGAATTGGCTCTCAAATGTAGCTGCCGGGGAACCCCGATAAGTACTTAGTGACGAATTGTAAAATGGAGCGTGGTATGGTTTCATCTCTATGTTTTCCTTTGGCGAAAGTTCCGACTCAGTTGCAAGGATTGAAATCTATGTCGATTGACGCATGTCCGAACACGGCGTCAATAAAGCCATTATAGAAAAAACATTTTTGTATTGGGTTTATTCAGGTTTTCTAATGGTCTGGTGGATCTTTTCATTCATCTAAAATAATGCTACAACACTTAGCAGTTGAACTCGAGTTTTGTACGTGGTAGAGCCACGCTGAAGCTATTATTGCTTTCAGGATGAATGAGTCGGCTCGTCCCCGGTACTACCTCTCGAGCAACAGAAACACCGACGTCATGCTTGCATTGTTGCGTTTCGTTCGGTCAGTGAGAGCGCCGCAGGGCCACCTCCCATGTCCTCCACTCCACTTTCCCGTCCCCACACTGCACCCAAACATAGGTTGACAACGCACTTGCGAATCCCGTGGTGTTGCTAGTATCTATGGACGGCGATGATCACTTAACATCAGGTGACCTGCCTGTTCGTTTGCCTACTATGATGTAAGAAAAAAGTTACCCATACGTTAATAAATGAATAACTCACAATATTTTGCTTGAGTAGGTCGAGCTTGTCATTCTTGAGGCGACACACCTCTTGCCGCAGCGAGTCGGCGTCAGGGCGCGGCAACGTGGGCGGGTCTGCACGAGCGGCACCCGCTTCAGCCGACGACATCGATTCAAGTCCTGTGTCGCTGTCCACGTACACTGCACCTAATGAATATTCATATTTAATACACATACATCACCGTGAGTAACATTAATTAATCAATCAGTAGAAACTTTCCCATCCACAACCACACTTTATCAGAAATGTAGTTGTAACTGTATCATTTCAAGCCTATTACAAGTTTTATGGCTAGTCCAATATGGTGCATGATTTTCATCGAGAGAAAATAAGAAATTGGACAGAATATATTTTACAAACGTTTCGCACATGTCAGTGACACTTAAAGAAAGATTTTAGCATTAAATCCAAGACGACACTGCAATGTAGTCAATGATTGCTCTTAAATGAATGTACGTATTAATGTACAAGGCCCGCAGGTTATGTATCAAAAAGATTTGCTAAAGTACCGACAAAACGGCTAGCATATTTTTTTTTTACTTTGTTTTTGGCAATCAATCTTTCAGATTATTACTGCCATTGTCGCGTAGTCAATAATATTACAAGAGTCGTGCGATCACTTCAATATTAAGCGTCGTGTATATTCTAACAAGATGATGGATCCCTTGTTAGAACCTTCCTGGGAGTTTTTGTGGCATCTCAGAATTTCATGCTCCGTGATATTATTTTCCATTCACTTCACTAACGCACAATAAACTAACTATATTGAATAAAATACCACCAAATTTACAAAATATAGAGTCAAATAACACAAGATTATGAATAAAATATAAAATCTACTACTAGCATATTAGAATTTGAGAAATATTAGTTATGAGATTCAACAATAGATTTTAAACATATGACTTGGGAAAAACACCATTACCGTCTTAATTATTCATGATTTACTCAAAAACAAGGTTAATTTTAATTGCTGCCTAAATATTACGTAATTTATTTTAATTTAAATGTTTGCTTCGAAGTGACTACAATTTTATATTCAAATAATTACTTATGAAAATTCATAACGGATATTTTATAACAATTAAAAACGGTGTCGCTGCTTTATTTAATTAAATAACCATTTACGTTATATATGCCTTATTTTTACGTCATAGTTTTAATTAACTGTTTATAAGATTTTAATAATTAACATTAAGTCGTACCTACAACCTAGAAGTCATAATATATATACCATTATTTAGTACCATAATCTTATCAATGCGCCATCTAATATAATAAACTAAAATGAATTAGTATATGTAACGTACAAATATTACTTTAAATCAGATTAGCAGTTCCTAACAATTCAAACATACAAACTGCAACATAACCAAAAATATATACAATGTAGAAATCTCTCTTTATTCGCTTTATCTTATCGCTTGTTTGCATTATTCTTTACAATAGAAGTACATGTATTAACACATACTTTGGTTAACACTTAAGAATTAGGTGCCATAGATAACCTATTTGTAAAAAACTACACACACTGACATTTAACAACGAACATAAACTACAGGACTAACCTGTTGCATATTTACCACAACTCAGCCAGTCCTTGTCGTCTAATTGGAAAAGAAATGATAAATCAGTGACCACGCAAACCTTCCATTTTTTTTAAATAATGGAACTATTCATTTAATTGCCCTTCTTATGTGAGCTTTGTGATGTTTAGGTAATACAATTAAGACAAATATTGTATTATTTGGTCCGGTAGGTAGTATTTTAGGATTTTACGATAGTTAATGATTTATTCGTATTCGAATTATTATGAATTTTCTTTAAAACACTAGACAAGTCCAATACTTGATGCAAATACATACAAGCGTTTATATCCATAGATTTGTTAATTACACACGGCGTCACCTATCGGATTTTATCACAACTATGCACTAGTAACTCAATTAGTAAGCAAAATAGAACCCTTCTAACCAGTTAGAACGCTTAAACGATTTCAAGAATATTATATATAAAATGTAACATTATTATATTCATTATTAATTGAATACATAACACATTAAACACTATATAAACTTTGAAATTTACAATGGTGATTTCCAATTAAGACGAGTTAACCATTGTTATTAATTACACAGTCAGGAGATGGGTTTCACCCACAGTATTGAGTAGTCGTTTCAGTAGATATGTATTACAGGAAACAGCCCATTTTTAACTACATAAAAATAAAAATATATTTGCAATTTCGCGAAACCATAAAATAAGTTACTAGTAGGATAATGTCATTTCTTTAAATTTAGAATTACTTATCTTATGGTTTGATCTGTATTAAGCTTTAAGTAAATTTTAGTAATAATAGTCTGTGTTTTTTTAATATAAAATTCATGGATGCATATCCATTTATTCTTATCTAATCTAAAGAAGAGATCCTATATAAATAGTGTAAATGTTTTGCTGACATTATTATTGGATCGGCTTATGAATATCGAAACTTTTATTCCTACATCGACTGTAAATATATGTGTATCCTTAAAAAATGAGCTAAATTCAATTTTAATCGTTAACATGACATATTTCATTTTTTATAGATTTCCAGTTATTATACACCGAGAACGGAGTTCAAATTATGCCAATCATAGGGTTTTATATTTTTTTATGATCTTCATGTTTTACATGCAGAAAATTTGAATATCACGAAAAATAAGGTAGAATATTAGGAGTGGTTAAAACTGGATTTAGTTCATTTTGAAATGTAACGAGACATATAGAAACACATTGAGTAAGATTCTTCAAATATCATTAAGTGGGACAAAGTTTAAAACTACGTTCACACGACAAGCTCTTAACGTGCGTTACCTACTACGTAGATTTCATTCAAGTCGTACACATTAACGCAAATTTTAATAAAGCTCACGTTCAACGCCTGACAAGCGAGCACCATGTGAATAATAAACAAAATAAGTGCGTTTAGCCGTCACAGTGATTGAAGTAAAACTTTTTTTGCGTATTTTGCTATACTTTATTTACTTTGTAACAAAGAGTTGCTAACAATATTTCCTGTCTTATTTAAATTCCGAATTAGCTGATAGATGCACTACAGATAATGAAGCTTTGATTTAATCTGTTACTTACTTATACTGAAACCAGATGGCAGCACGATCACGCGCCCATATATACGTAATCAATCCTATTATATAATTTTTATTATTATCCAATTTAATATTATTTAATAATTTATTTTTCATAAATCTTTGATTGATTTCTTTATAAACTACTAGCTGCTGCCCGCGACTTCGCGTAGAATAATAACTTTGGGCTAACGCTAACACGCAGTTGAAGCTCTCAAGAGGAAAGAGATACCCGATTTTGAAACATTTTTCATTGGTGCTCAGTTCCTATTGGTGTTAGCATGGTGATATAAAGCCTATTACCCTCCTCGATACATGAGCTAAATAACACTGAAATATTTTTTATCGAACCAGTAGTTTCTGTAAGGTCACAAACTCACAAATTCACAAACTTTACCTGTTTATAACATTAGTATAGATTTATTAACAAAATCAAAAATATTTAAAAACCGGATGGTACATAACTTGACGCTATATTGCCGTAACCGTTGCATTGTCGTCCAGCTACCTCCTAGTCGCGCTTAAAGAAGTTTTACTTCGAAGAGTCTTAAAATTCAAAGCGCGTTAAACGCTTGTCATGTGAATGCAGCCTAACCTTGATAGATAGAGACGTAGTTACGAGTTGAATTGTAATGACTCACCAAGCGGATCGAGGTCGACGGAGTTGAGGCTGGAGTCGTCGCTGTGGTCGTGCAGCGGCGGGCGCGGCGCGGCGGCGCGTGACGTCACGTCGGGGCTGGACTCGCCGGAGCCGGCCGCGGACCGCACCGACACCGCGCTCGCTGACGACGACGCTATCGATGACTTCGAACGACCACTCTAAAATACCATACAAATAACCTCTATTAACCACAGAGTACATTATATCATAAAAATATCACTCATTTATTTTAAATAAACGCTTCTATCAATACGAGTTAGAACTAATATCTGCGATCTATCAAGCATATACATATGTATAGGTTATATACGAGTTTTTAATCCTTACTAATGTTATTAATTCGAGAGATATTTATTTCTTTGCTTTCAAATCTTAAGTCGCACGCACGCAATTTTCATAAACGGTATTATTGATACAGAAAAGGAAATGAAGCACCTTTCATGCAGAATAAATGAATATAATATATAATCTAAAATAACTCTTTATTATAGAAAGACACTTAAATAGAAAGAGGAGTACATAAAAAATACATACGAATTATGTCACTTATAGAATAAAATATGTACTTATTTTTACCTTAATTCAGTTATACGGTCTAGTTTTTTTTTCTAACTTTATTTTTGGCAATCAATCTTTCCGATTATTACTGCCATTGTCACGTAGTCAATAATATCACAAACTTCGTGTGATCATTCCAATATTAAGCATCGTGTGAAACCATATTCTAACAAGATGGTGGATCCCTTCTACGGTCTAGTTATAAAATATGTAGTCGAAAAAATTAACAAAGAATACAAAATTACGTAACAACGCCATCTAGTGATTGAGTTGAATTTATAACAAAAAATTCACAAGAAAATTTCTTATAAACAGACGAAACTTTGGATTGCAGCTTCGCTCTCGTTATAATTTGAATTCTTGAGAACTGTAGCACTCTTTTACACAATATAGATTTACGCGTTTGATAAAAATCTCATCTCAAAAATGATAATGTGATATCCGAGAAGGCAACAAGCTTAACCTAGAAAGAAACTGACTCCCAAGTATATCTACCAAAAAAAAACCTTATATTCTAAATGATATTTCCAGCTAAATCATAGTAGTTACTCAGGAATTATCTTGAGAAATTTCTATCACCTTGCTATGATTTTATAAGGGTTCAAAATCACGCACTGAGTCGTTAGTATCGAAGAGAAAGAAACTTATACGTGTTAATTACAAAATACGTATATACATTATTTTACTGATAACAATTTCTATGCGTTCTTGTAATTATTAATATTCAAATATAGTTATCATATTTATTTATTAGTTGTCCATATAAGTAGGTAGCATCTAGACATTTTATATATCTACGTTTATGTACTTTACGATAATTAGCCAAATTTATACTTACATTAGGAGTGTGTGTCTCATTTGGTATGAATTTATTTTTATTGAGCGGATTCTTGTTACTGTCACCGGAAAGGTTCGTGTCGACACTTGGGGATCTGAAAACATAAAAAAATGTTAACCTTCAAAGAACATACAAAATATTTTAATAAACTATATATATTCCATCTAAAATATTCACAGTACTATAAATTCAAATACACATTTATTTACCTATACTATATTACTATAATATTATAAAGAAGTAAAGTTTGTGAGTTTGCGACATTGTAGGGGGTAATCGTAGTAACTACTGGTCACATTTGTCTTATTTCAATGTTATATTGCTCATTCATCGAGGAGGGTTATAGACTATATACTATCACGCTAAAACCAATAGGAGCGGAGCACCAATGAGGAATGTTTCAAAATCGGGCTTTTTTATCTCTTAAGAGCTTCCACTGCGAGTTAGCATTAGCTCAAAGTAACTATTCCACGCGAACGAAGTCGCGGGCAGAGGCTAGTATATAACTAAAATGATAGAAGTCTACCGTTGTGTACGCATTACTTGAAAACTAGAGAATAGTTCGCAATTATTTTTTTTGTCTTTTACTTCTTAGTATTTTTTTTTTATATCATAGGAGGCAAACGAACTGGTGGGTCACGTGATGTTAAGTGATCACCACCGTCCATAGACACTAGTGACATCAGGGACGTCGGAAGTGCGTTGCCAGCCTGGGCAATAGGAGATGGGAGAAGGGGGACGGGAAGGAAAGGGAAAGAAGGAAAGAGGAAGGGACGTGGGCCTCCGGCTCTCTCACTGAACACAAGCACTATTATTTCACGTCGGTTATCTGTAAGAGGGGTGGGGTACTACCCCGGAGGAGCCGACCCATTCATGCTGAAACCAAAAATAGCTTCAGCGGGGCTCTACCACCTACAGAATTGTATTTGGAATTAAAGAATAATAATTGGCCTTTATCTTAAATAACAATTTTCATGATAACTTCATTTAATATAAGGATATTAAAGTTCTGTCGATGTGTCGTTACCTAGGACAAACGGTGTAATACAATGAATTTTCTATGTACATAAAATATATAGATTAATCTATATATTAATGTATGTATATATATGTATACAGTAGTACCATGTAGGTTACATACAAGCTTTTAATAATTAATTTTTGTAATAAAAATAGGTTTACCTAGATTTAAACTTAACTGTTTTTATTATAGAACTACATATTTAACAAAGAGCCGAAAATTACATAACAGCGCTAACTAGTGCTACATGTCATAATCAAAATTTATAATATAAACCCAAATAGATATGAAGGGCGGTAAAAGAACGTGAATTTGTTATTACCTGACTTTAGAGATGAGCGCCTTCTTAACAGTGTCAATAAATCTGGCCCCAGGACCGTCTTGCTTCGGAGTACCGTCGGGTTGCGGCGACACCGCGCCCGGTTCCATCCGCACGCCGCTACCGAGAAACTCAATCGTTTTGTTCTTCAAATCGTCGGCCAAATTCTGCAGTAACGACGCTCTAGTCCTTAACTCGAGTTGGGCGAATTTGTCAGCTTTATAGCACGCGTTCTCAGCGTTAATGAGCTTGGTGAGGAGGAACTCTTTGAACTCGTGCCCCTTACGGAATACGGACGGCTGGGGGAGAGTCGGACCGAAAAATGGTACGTCCACACGAGCGGTGACGGCCACTTTGTACCTAGAATTAGATGATCGTACTTTTAATAATTTAATATTGAATTTAAAAAGTTTATCAATCGTCAAGTGGACAAAATTTAATAATAATTTTTTAATGTTTCAAACCTTAATATTAAGAAAAAATGGTCCAAAGCACTATATCTATACTAATATTATAAAGAGATAAAGTTTGTGAGTTTGTGACGTTGTAAAGGGTAATCTCAGAAACTAGTGGTCGGATTTGAAAAATTATTTCAGTGTTATATAGCTCATTTATCGAGGATGGTTATAGACTATATACCATCATGCTAAGACCAATAGGAGCCGAGCGCCAATGAAGAATGTTTAAAAATCCGGGTTTTTTCCTATGAAGAGCTTCCGCTGCGTATTAGCGTTAGCCCAAACTAACTATTACTACGGGGTCAAAGTTGCAGACAGGGGCTAGTATTTAGTAAACGAAAAAAAAAAGAAAGAATATGTGCAGGAAGATGTAATTAACGGTTTTATCTACATCTATTTATATATAGAAAATATTTAATAATTTAGAAAAATATTCTTAGCGATAAATTTCTTAATTTTGTTTGGACATTATCCGATACAATAAAATCTAAAATAATAAAACCGCGTAATTTGATCATCTTTACAAAATATCTTGAACAATTAATCAATATCGTATACAATTAATGTATAAAAATCGGTCAAAAAGATTATCTTCGTTAAAAAGTTAACAAGTCTCCTTCAAAGCCCTAACTCTATCAACTATCGCATCCAGTGTTTATTCTCTTTCAAAAGCGTCTATAATTATTACTCAGTCTGAAGTCGTTTGCATATAAATTACTAGAATCTCCATTCCACTTTCCAAGCCATTTTCTTTACTCCTCGATTTAAATAACAGTAGCTTTGTCCGCTGTAGGAAATTAAATATAAAACTTTGTGTTTACGACTTTCTTGACAAAACAAAGAAGAAAGGTATTATTTTATATATATTATCGTAAAGTGGAGTAATTTATTACGAAATGAGGATTTTATAACGAAGATAAATTTTTATAAGAAAACTTCCTTATTTACAACAGTTTAAGTTACATTAATTTCAAATTATTATAACCATTTTTTTAATGTTAGATAGGGAACCTTTTACTATAATCTCACTTAAAGCCAAATGACAATTCCCACGGCAGTGGCTCAAGCCTAGGTTCGATCCCTCGGTAGGGAGCCCTTGAGTGCGTTGCTTGCGCGATACGGTGACACACCCATACATCACTGCTACAACACTACACGATCACCTCCACACACGTGCACGCCTACACGCTACACATCTTTGTGGAAGGGTTATTTTGTGAAAGATTTTTTCCCTTATCGAACTGAAAAACTCTCCAAATTTTCCGATAAAAATATATGGAGGAGTTGTTGAGGCGGATATGCTGGTACTCATATACGTTTCAACAACTCAAACATATATGAATAGTTAGCTAGGTTAGCTAAGTTAGGTCGCGATTTTTGCATGCAACGGGCAACAGCCAAGCCGAGGTGTGCCGTGCACCCTTGAGCTGGTTGCCATTATAAAATCGGCTGAGTGCCTTAAGCGCTCGCCTTAGTAGTCCGCTGAAGCTGTTAAGACCTTGCTAGGTCAATAGCGTAGTCAGTTCGAGAAAAAAATAAAAAAACCAAATGACAATGTGGCCTAAGATGGTGTACATGATAAAACTGAGAGGGGCTGACTCCCTCAAGTGCATTTGTCGGAACACGCTAACAGGGGCTTGCGAACCTTTTACTATAATCTCACTTAAAGCCAAATGACAATGTGGCCTAAGATGGTGTACATGATAAAACTGAGAGGGGCTGACTTCCTCAAGTGCATTTGTCGGAACACGCTAACAGGGGCTTGCGAACCTTTTACTATAATCTCACTTAAAGCCAAATGACAATGTGGCCTAAGATAGGTGTACATGATAAAATTGAGAGGGGCTGACTCCCTCAAGTGCATTTGTCGGAACACGCTAACAAGGGCTTGCTGACAGTTTTTAAACTTGAGGGTGGTAGTTACGCAAAAGAGCTTAGAAAAAGCCCTACCACCATGTAATGCACGTATGCAAATGTTTACATTTGATATAGAATTAAATTGATTTAATTATAGATCATTAATGAAAAATAACTACATAAATATACAGACTGAATGTTTAGACAGTAGCACTATTTTTATAGAGCATACTTTGCACTCGATTCTCGCTCTAACTCAATAAAAGATAGATACTGAATATTTGACCTAATTGTCTATAAAAATACAAATATTATACACAACCCTCTACGCGTCTGTGCTAAAGCATAGTATCACTGACTGTCGGGTGATTTCGCTGTCACTTGAACGTGAACGTGGGAACGTTAGGAAAAATGGGTCTATTGTCCGTTTTATTATCGAAAATTATTAACGCCGAGTCTACCAATGTAGCATTCAACCCCGGTCACTGCACCTCGGTTTGTTATGATTGTGTTTATACTTTTGAAAGTCTTAGAACAAACTCTAACTTAGGTTGTCTTGTTTGTTTATTTCTATTTGCCTTGATTTTATTTTTATTATTATATATTTTATTATATGCTAAATGTGACCATGAAGTCCTAAAATACTGCGAGTGTTTAACCAATAACCTTACACCTGGTATAAGTAGAATAGTAATAGTTTATGACAGAATATCAAAGAATGTTTTAATATAAGTGCTCTCGAATACATTAGCATCAATTTAATTTAGAATAATATTATTACCTGGTCTCCCCGCCGACTGCCTCTAGAGCGGTGACCACTATGAATGCGTGAAGGAAATGCGAAGCTATCATGTCTGGCGTGAAAGGGGTTGCCTTTTCCTGTATATAAAAATAATAATAAGCAAATAGCAACGTTATTCATTATTCATAGAGTTTATAATAGCGATGTCACAATTCGATTTTACAAAGGTGAAAGTACAAAGGAGTTTCTCTGTTCTTCAGAATTGAAGCATAAAAACCAAAACTGCAAGTTTCCATGTAAGCATGAACTTTCATAAAAATATCCGTATTAGGTATTCTGTTCTTTATAAGTTGCTCGTGTAAAGTAGTTTCATGAATTGTGTAAATATTCGAAATTTCTTATTTAATAGTTGTAATGTAAAAAATCTATAAGTAGGTATTCAATATTACATTATTATTGTTTTTACCAAATACTGCACTTTGGATTTTATTAAACCACATCAACTATTCAAAAAGTGTTTAATTACTGTATTGTATGATATATTTATTATTTCATACAAAAGGAGAAACGCTTTTGGAACATTCGATTTAATTTGTAGTTTAAAAAAGATTGTCAACTTGTAAACGAAGCTTTGTATCATTAATATATAAAAAAAACTTCTCTAAGAGTTCATCAGTAATTATGAACTATTTCGTGACAAATTTATCTCTTCAATCATGTAGTTAAATCAATAAAGGTCGAATAAATTCGAAAGGAGAGAACATTTGTGATGAGGATATAGGAACATACCTGAAAAACAATCGCCACAATATCGTTCCCGACGTGCCGTTTCCTCTGCAATTGTTGTGCATCTCCTGCGGTGTGAGGCAGGAGCGGTGCCACGTGGAACATTATCTCCCGATTATGGTACTGTTCGTATACAGCTTCAGTGCCCGTGTGCCCGTTCATAATGTCCAATCCACCTCGGTATCCTAAAAAAATCATATTTATATTCCTGAGTAAAAGTAAAAGTGATAAAAATAATTATTTAATTTTTTCTATACTTTACAAATCTCATACCGTACGTTTTCTTATCAAAATCAAGAATACTTAATTCAGTATAGACCCTAAGAAGGTGCTTATAAGCATCAAAAGTACCATCGGTTCGGAAGACAACCCAGTCATCGAGAAGAACCAACCAAAAACTCGTTGGGGTTTAATTGAAGCTATTACTGGTTTTAGCATGAATGGGTCGGCTCATCCGGGTAGTACCACCCTCTCACAGAAAACCGACGTGAAGTATCAGTGCTTGCATTGTTGCGTTTTGATTGGATCAGTGCGAGCGCCGGAGGCCCACCTCCCCATCTCTCCTCTCCCTGTCTCCCTCTCCCACCTT
This sequence comes from Antheraea mylitta, assembly GCA_014332785.1. NCBI lineage: Eukaryota > Metazoa > Arthropoda > Insecta > Lepidoptera > Saturniidae > Antheraea > Antheraea mylitta. The sequence goes on along the minus strand of JACEII010000004.1, from coordinate 4,430,262 downwards.
TCCCCAAACACAGGCTGGCCACGCACTTGCAACTCCACTGGTGTTGCTAATGTCTATGGACGGCGGTGATCACTTAACATCAGGTGGCCTGTTCGTTTATAAAAAAAAAAAAAAACATGTTAATGGATGTACAAAAAGGTGACAATTCCAGACATCACCTTCGTTTACACATCGATCCACCCTATATATCCTAATAGACACCAAAAGCCGATTGACATAACCTTTAAACTTATAGTTTGGCAAATAGGCAATATGCTTTAGAATTTTGTTGTAAAACCTAACACTGTTATTGCCTAAAAAAATTCTACTGGTTTCACTAAATCGGAAACATGGAATAACCATGGAGAAGTGGAATAGAAGAATAATATAATACGCAATAATATACATATATGTTTTTTAATTAGTTCTCTAAATGTTAGTAATTAGAAACTCGATTTAGATAAATCAGTTAGTGATGTGTGTTATCCCATAGTTACAAATGTGTCAGTAATATTAACTATTCCAGCAATACTCAGCACTTCATGAAATGCGAAATGTTTGGGATTCCAAATGCTCAGCTGATTGATAATATGCAAGCAAATAGTCAGAATAGTATCACGGCTGTTGTATGAACTTCAACCTTCTATGTAATATACAAGAGTTATAATACTTTGGCATTGTTATCAAAGAACGACAAAACTATCGTACAAACACTGAAATCAGATTATAACTTTGCACAACATAGCAGTTTTATTATGACTATTTCCTTTATTTATAGATTAGCTTCATTATGATTTAATTCCCTCAATTTCACATTTCTTTGTTAATCTTTATTCTAATGTTCTTGCACTATCTATCTATCTATCTAATACCTTTAAACGAGCAATTCTTGTATATTTTTATATTGTTATATAATCAGGAGCTCGGAAAAGGCGTCTGCGATTTCCGTGAAACTTAGAGTGTGGGTGGTTTCGAGGACGATAAATTAATGTAGCTAGATTTCATTCATAATAACCTCTTTTATCTGAGTTTTCAGGCAATGATAAAATATATAGAATATAAAGGTATTTATATTCTAAAGGTATTAAAATTATTACCACCGCTGTCAAAACAAAAATAGCTCAGATGGAAATCGGTTGCTTCGAAAATCCGTCTAACCCACTAGTCCGGTGAAGCTGTTAAGGCCTTGCTAGGTCAATAGCGTACGTAGTCAGATCGAGGAAAAAAAAATCCGTCTAACCCCAGTTCGAATCCGAGTGACAACAAAAGAGGTACCTCTTTATTTTTTTTGATAAAAAAAAATGATTATGTGAGGCAGAACTAACCATTTATTTTAAGTTAAAAATGTTTTTTAAAGAACCGAGCTAGGCTCGGTCGTCCAGGTACTTAATTCTTAAATAATCTATTTTTAACAATGTTCAGTTGAATAATGAAAACTGTTTTTTTTTATATTTTAAATTACCTTTATGATCCTTCAGTTTAATTCGCTGCCCGAGCATTTCAAGGAATTCGTCGAAAGCCGGTGAAGTTTCGTTGTTCCCGAACAACTCTTCCTCGGTCGTCTGTCCGTATTTCTGATAGAGCACGCCAAACTTGAAACTGTTAACCAGAACGTGCTCGTCGTATGCGGCGATCAAGGAAGACGCGTTCAAGCACATCACCGCCGTAAAATTCTCCACGTTGATTTGCTCGTTGAGCATTTTCGCCATTTTTAAAGGTGACGGCATGATGCCTGATCCTATAAAATTAAAAAAAATATAAATGCAATAAAAAGGTTTTTATTTTGTATTATCCCTATAAGGCAAATTGAGAATTGTGCTAAAAATCCGATGTTAAATATCTTCTACAATATGTTTTTAAATAAAACACTCAACAAATTTTCAAATTTACATCGAACGTTATGATGACCCTGAATTGTCAATGAAAGAACATTTTTAGACAATCTTTTATTGAATAATATGGCATAATCACAATATTAGGTGAAATTACAGTTGGGGCGAACTTTTAAAAACAAAATGCATCATATTTGAATGTACATCACACCGGGCTTCTATGAGAGGTGCCTTTTTTTTCAAATTTGAGCATGACTACTACAATACGACGGACTACTACAGGACGACATATCGTCAAAATGTCTCTCTGATCCGAGCATGTAAATATTTTAATTCCTTAGACAATAATCTAGATTTCTTTTCAGATAGTATATCATATATTAGATAATGTTTAACTAGAGATTTTTTTCCTCAATATTAACAATACGTAATCATGTTTTTATTTGTACATTTATATTGATAGCTGTCTTTTCTTTGTTTATTTATAGTTATTATAAGTGAAAATTTGTAATTAGCCTTCGTATGTTATTTATTTGTTATTTCATTAATTGTTACCTTTAAGTTTTCCTAAATAAATAAAATGAAATAAAAATACTATAAATTGTATACGGGGTCTACATTGAAATGAATTGAATCGTAAAAAAAAATAATGGTATTTAAGTATTATAATTTTCAGGACAAATAATTTTACAATGCTTACTAGTGGTGGGTATAAGTCCATGCATGGTCTCAGTTCGGCGTCTTAGTAGTATCCTTGTATGGTCCTGACCGGCCATGTGTTCATTCTTTAGCGACATCACAACCGGTCCAAGGTTCTCGTCAAAACCAACCAAGTTGATGTGTTCCTGTAAACAAAAATTTACTTATGAACTCAAATATACAATTACTAGATTTTTCCAGTGTTCTAAATTTATGACAAAATGATCGAATTAAAAGTTCTATTTCTTTAAAGTTGATGAGAATACAGAGCTAGTTCATCAGATAAATTAAAAGCATTGTTATCGAAACTTAAACAATAATTAATAGTTCTTCAAATGGCATTCATAAGAATATGAAATTAACCTAATATTGACTTTGAAACATTGGCAAAATACACCATCAGCCACACCCAAAGTAATATGAAATATGACATCAAAATATTTATAGCAGTACGTAAGGTATTTTAGGCATAATGATTTTTCGTTAATGGATTTTTTATGTCTGCCATTCCAATATTATAGTGTATTAACGAGCCACCCAGACTTCGCACGAGTGCAATATACTAATTTGGCGTCTCAAGTGTTCAAACTATTTAGACACGGAGTAATTTGATTTTCAAAGTTCATAAAATTAGTTTGGCCTGAGTATTCAGTTTTTATGAAAATACATAATATAATCGAAATATAAAGGTGATAGTACATTATACAACTTATAATTATCTTTATAGAGTAAATTTAAGACATGACGGCATTGCTCTAATGAGATTTGACTTGATGCTAAGATCTTCTAGGACAGCCTCTGATTCAATCATACTATTTAAAGATGATATCATCTACGTCTTCACGTTGTACGTACTTTTACTAGAGATACTTTTAATAAACAATTAGGTTCCATTCAAATTGTCATTAAAACTAGTGTCACTATAGTCATGCAAGTTTTATTTAGAATTTAATTCTTATCCAATAACACGTGTAAAAAACAAACACTGTTTTAAATTTTTACACTGTGGCATTATTGAGGTTTTAGTATTAACTACATATTGAGTTTAATATTTATTTATATATATATATATATATATTTTATTTTTCTCTAGGTGTGTCTGCTTTGTTGTTTTATTCTAACTAACACAATAAATGCGAATATGAGTTCGTATGTTTGATTTTTTGTTTGTAACGCTCTCATGCCTTAATTACTCAACCTAATCATGGCATTTTTCAAATGCGTAGTCAGAAGTATACAACAGAACCTTTCATTTAGGATAATGTATTCTTCCTGAGGTATAGGCCAAATATATTTTAAAACTACGAGCAAAAGCTAGTGTAGCATTAATTGATAATGTTTTATCAAATGAACAACATATCGTCTGGAACGTCACGTTACCAACTATCTGTTATGCATATATGTTAGTCTACCATGTTGTTATTTGCCGTGGACCTAAATCTATTAGATCTTGTGTAGACAAAGAAAATACTTCTCAATTTTTTTTCAATCTGTCGATTACCATAAGACATTTACTTATATCTCATAGATAAAAATGTATAAGTTAAAAATCGGAGTCTCATTAGATCAATAAAATCAACAGTAGCTTCATAGGAAACTGTGTATAGAGAACACCGTTAACAGATTAATTTTTACTTCAGCGATTTGCCAATAAAAACAGATGTATTTACTACTGTTATATTTTCATTTTTCTCTATCATCTTTCTATAATTTATGTAATTTAAAGTATTTCACTAGAATCAAATGTATGTTAATAATATATCAAACTCAAATTCTTACTTAGTTTTACTCGGTATATAAATTTACGACTCTTTAATTGGGAAATCATAATTAGTATAATAATCAAGTGCGTCTGTCCTTATTGTTAAGAAAACAACAGGACTCTAATACACAATAAGTGCTATTGCAAAACACAATAGGAAATACACAGCAAAATAAATATACAAAGAAAAATAACCGTAAGATACAGTAGTAGGGGAGAGTGGGGAAATTGAGAGCGACAGGTAATTGGGAACAGTTAGATAAATAGTACATCTACCCGTACTACACTCTCGTGAACCTATTCTACGGCTGAATGCAGAGCCATTCATTGCGTATGCGAAAGTGGGATTGAAATGATGCACTAGTGTTGTCATTATAAGCCGAACAATTTTTTTTTTGTATTTTTGATGCAATTTTTATCATCAGTTATAACACATGTAAGTATCATATTTTTGAGTTCAAGGTATTGTGTTTTTGCTCATATCATACACGCAACATCTGTTTTCAAACACAACATAGATTGAAGTTAATAAAAAATGCTTTTGAGAGTGGCGGTAATTTTTATGTATATTAACTGATTCGGGTGATTGGGAACGGCATTAGGTGAGTAATTTGAAACGTTCCCAATTACCCCTTACCATCCTAATTACCCATAGTACTGCTGGCTGATTGTGTAAAAATATTTAAACTTTACAAATCATTTCAGATGCCTCGTAATTATGTACGAAAGATCGATCAAACGTCTTTCTTAATTACCTCATACCACTCCCATTTCCCCCACGGGATGATTTCAATTACCCCATAGGGTTTCGGGTAAACAGGAACGGCAATGTTTTTTGTTTTAGTTTATATTTTCATTAAAACGTAAATTTAAAATAACATTTTATGACTACATAGATACATAGATAACTAAAGTTCATGTAGCAATAAAATTTGAGTTAGTTTATAACTTTTTTCTAATTTTTTTTGCGTTTGATGTTAAGTGTTCCCAATTCCCCCACTCTCCCCTACAAAACAAATACGTGATAATAATTACCAGGAAAATGTTACCAGGGATTCATTAGTAAGCCCATATAATTAATATTTGTATTATAGTATCGTTTCTGTACGCTTGTTAAGGAAAATAAGTTTAAATTATAATTTGATACATAAAACAAAGAATAACAAACTACATTTTTTTGTTTTATAATCTGTAATTGTAACGTGTAATTCTTATTTTGGTGTGTTTACACTTGTCAGGACAAGGTTTATAACAAAGAAAATGTTAAAAAATACTTCGCACTTCCGTTTGGAATTACAATTATTTGGTCGCTGCCAGGATTTACTGCAACAGAAAGCGGACGACGGGTTCAACCAACCACCAATGTCGAGTTCAACCGCCGACCAACGAACGATGCCTTTTAATTACTTTTAGTAGTTTTACAGTCAGTCATTTTTTGTTGGAGTACGACGTGGCAGCGACCAAATAATTTTAATTCCAAACGGAAGTGCGAAGTAACGGCCAACTTAATTTTTAATGCAACTTTATTTTCTCACTGATCACTTATAAGCTTATTCTATTCTTATATGAAACTAGCTATCCGCCTTGGCTTCGTACAGGTGCATCATATCTAAATGAGATCAAATCTACCTTTTACAGTACGATCATTTTGTAATAATGTTTTTCTTATAAACCTTGTCCAGCCAAGTGTAAACACACCGAAATAAGAATTAGCCAAACAAGTGTAGCCGTTCTCAAATAATATATGGCAATTGATTTTTATTTATATACTTATGATGAATATATATTAGGTGATTGAATTGCTTCTTAAATTCTTACATTTCGTAAAAAAAGCACCAACTACAGTTCTACTGTTATAATTATGTCTAAATTGTGATCAAAATCCCTTCGTATCACTTAGTCGATTCTCCTCAGAGACGTTAACCTACATTTTTATTTTCGTTAGCAACGTGTATTTTTATAACACAGGAGACTAATTAGAACTTGCAAGAAAGGAGGCAATTTGATCGGAAGTATTTTTAATAGGGAAAGATTTTAGTGAATCTTTTCACAACGATAATTATGGACATTATAGAAAAATAAGATCAAGTCTAGACATCAAATTGCTGGGGAATCTCAGTAGATATAGTGTATACAACTTTATTTGTCTGTCCAATAATTTGATTGGTGCAATATCCATTCGAAGTCCGTAGTTTCGAACCCCGTATAGTAGTAAGATTTTTTCAGAATTCGCGTGCAATTATTAGTAAAAAAAAGGAATAAAATCATGAGGAAAATTGAACGCTCCAGAAGTGTTCTTCTAGTACTAACTACAGGAATAATATAGTACTGTAGATTTATTTTGGTTGGAAAATAATGTAGCCAATGTACAAGTATGTTGTAATACGGCATGGTAATTCTTCTTGAACCTTCGCACGGTAAGAGAAATTTTAGTGTGAGTATCTCCCTAACTGAAACATGTATTTTGTATCTGAAAACTAGGCTAAGCTAAACTAACCAAGTTCGAAAAGGTAACACCTTAAATGAAATGAAGATAATGTTATATACAAAGTATTCAATATATAATACACAAACGGCATTCAGTTCGTAAATTTTAGAATTCATTGCATGAAATACGACAAAGAAACGAATTGAAAGGCTGAGGTAGTTAATTGAATGGTTCAGGTTAACGACCCTTTTCAAACTGATGGAAGGCGTCATCTGAGATGAATCCGATTTCTATAAATTGCAAAATAGGCTATTCATTTTTAGTAAAAATGAGATATTTGATATTTATATTATGCTCGAATTTACATCTATATTCTATACAAATAAAAGTAAATTGCCGAATTTATCACTCAACACTTCAAAACGGCTACACCTATTTGGCTCATTATTATCGAGTTTGTAATGGTCAGGCCACGGGTTATATATAGGAAAATGTTTAATTGTACATAAAAATTAAAAAATGTAGGTTAAAATCTACATGTAAAAATAAGTGGTATTACACAGAAGACATACATTGGTAAATCATACAATTAAAATTGCACAATTCACAAACGTATTCATTCATGGATAGCTTAGTTAGGTGTGCCGTGCACCCTCGTGCTAGTTTTAGAATAAAATCGGCTGAGTGCATTAAGCGCTCGCCTTAGTAGTCTGGAGAAGTTTTAAAGGCTTGTCAGGCCAATAAAAAAGTCACAGAAGACAATACATCAGCAGTCTTCAAAGATATACGACAGAATTGAAAGATCAATGATCAGTTGTCATTATATTTCGATACATAGACTTTCTGTAAAGGGAACATTTGGTTTCATCTTCTTTGTTAGTACAACCATGTAAATCCGGAGTGGGCAACTAGTATGTTTGTATTTATACCGATTTTTGTGCATATATATCTTTTATTTTAAGGGACTTTAAGGGATTTAAGTATTATATCTATAGGGATGCAATAAAAATAACTAATTATATTGGTATAACCAAAACATTGTATTTTCAAAGTTATTTTTTATTAGCGGGCTTGGCGGACGTTGTTCTGCCCGATAATAAAAAAAACCTTGACAAATTATATACCTAACACTTCCTCGGGAATCACTTTATCTATTGAAAAAAATCATATAAAAATCCGTTAGTTTTTGAGTTTATTAACAGACAGCCACGTAGATATAGGGCTGTTTTATTTATAATATGTAGTTATATGTCAGTATTTATTCCTTGACTCTTAGTATTATAAATATCTATAGCTCTTTTCGAACGATGACACGATCTAGCATTCGCCAAAATATAGTAATGGATGAGGAAAACTATAATAAGAACACATTGGTAATTTATCTGAAACAAAAGACAAATGACTGTCGCAAGTTCAACAAAGTAGACAACAACTGATAATATATGATCATATTTATTACCATTATTCAAATATTATGAGCGACTGAACAAATATAATGAGTTAATGTTCCACTTCATTTAAACACGTTCTCATGTGAAAATGTAAGAGTTAAATTTGTCACCGAATTATTCACTTAACCCTGTAAAGTAAACGACAATCATTTCCTAGGACGATCATTTCTCTGTAAGGAATTGGGGCCCGAACCAATTTTGCTTTATGAAAAGACGTTTTACTTATTGCTTCCATTTTTCTTTTGTGGGCATCACTCATTGTCACTGATTTGGGTAAATGGATTGGAAAATAAATTATCATTTGACGTTTCGATGAGACTGCCTCGTTGGAATAATTAATAAAAAGTTGTAATATGCCTTTGATATCTATCTATACTAATATTATAAAGCTGAAGAGTTTCTTTGTTTGTTTGTTTGTTTGTTTGGTTGAACGCGATAATCTCAAGAACTACCGGTCCAATTTGAAAGTTTCTTTTAGTATTAGATAGCTCATTTATCGAGGATGGCTATAGGCTACATATCATCACGTTAAAACCAACAGGAGTTGAGCACTAATAAAGAATGTCAAAAAAACGGGCTATTTTTGAAGCTTCCGCTACGTGTTAATGTCAGTATTATCTGCGTTGCCATGGTAATACGATAACATTCTATCGGAAATATTTTCATGGTTTATTTTGTGTTCCTACTCAAAAAGTTTGTTCTACGTTAGTTTTGTTTTCAATTTTTAATTATACGTGGTACGTTTGTATCGGAAATATTTGTAAAGTTTATTTTGTGTTGTTATTCAAATAGTTTAGTAGTAATAATATTCGTCCAATAAGACTGGCGAAGGAATTGATCCATACTGCCAATTCTGAAGTTGTCAATTTAGGTAATTGTTATGTATTCTTTAGCCAGTTTTCTTTTATGTCTAAGTTAATGAAAAGGTATAAGCGCTAAATCCTCTATATAATATTTCGTAATTTTTTATCTTCTTAATTTTCAAAACCAATTCATTTCACTTACGCACAATAAACAAACATTAAATTACATAAAACGCTGCCAATTTAACATAATATAGAGTCAAGTAACACAAAATTATGAATAAAATGTAAAATCCACTATGAAATTGAACACAAATGAAATTCTGCCAAAAACTCCTCAAAAAGTTTATTGTACGTTAGTTTTGTTTCCAATTTTTGATTTGTGATATATTACGAATTATAAAAATAAAGTGTGTGTGTATGTAATATTAAAATAAATACTTTTTGGTGAATACATATATCTGTGGTGCTAAAAATATCAACATTTTTTTTTTATTCTGTCGATATGTCTGTTTGTTTATTTGTTCCGAGTAATCTCCAAAACAGCTGGACTTATTTGAACGTTTTTTTTTTAGAAATGATTACGCTATTGACCTAGCAAGGTCTTAATAGCTTCACCGGACTACAAGTAATATTTTAACGGGAATTTTACGGGCAAGTAAGTAACTAATTAGCTGTTTTATTTTGAGCTAGCGGGTTCAGCAGACGTTGCCTGCCCTGATAATAAGACAAACTATACCTAAACCTTGCCCAAGAATCATTTTATATATTAATGAAAACGACATGAAGATGCGTTTTGTAGTTTTTGATCTTATCGCGAACAGACATATAGACAGACATGGAACAGGACTTTGTTTTACATAGTAGTGATTAACTGTTATCCGTTACAGTAGATGATGTGCGTGTCATACTTACAAATATGTTTGAAAGAGTATTATTGTTATTTACACATCTAATAACAATTTTTAATATTTTTTTAATAAATTCAAAAAACGCGTGCGGAGCCGCGGGTAACAGCTAGTATATTAATACGTGAAGCAAAAAAATTGTACCCCTTTTTAACCTATTTGTCGTGAACGGGTGAACTTGAAATTTGGCATAGTTAAAGTTTATATGGCGGAGAAGTGCAGAAAGCTATTTATTTTATATAAAATGCATTAGAAGAACATTAAATTTATTAAAATATGCACTACTCACACTACTGCTTGAATTTTACACAACATATACACACATGGAAATAAAAAATACATTTTGACAGCCGTCAATAATTACCAAGTTCAAAAGAGGTTGTGAAGGAGGTTGGTATACTCTAGTGTATGTATTTTTTAACCCTTACGTTCTAATTACCATTTTTCATCCTACATTCAACAATGAAATTATAAAATATAACTATTATTGTAATGTTTATTATTTTTTATGGTGTAACTGACTTCAAATGATGAATTAATAAAAAAAATGAGCCAAACAATACTTTGTATAATCAAGATAAGAATTTTGTTCGTAAAAGTAATCCATGACTTAGACCTCCGCGGTTACAATGTTGCAATTCAACCTCATGTAGCAACAAAAAATAATTTATTTTCAAAAGCTAATGGTAGTATTAAAAAGATCTTTGTCTTAGATTCACCATTTGATTGTATTGTGGATCCATTACTTTTCCAAACGATGATACTGGGCATATCACTATTTCTCATAATAAACAGGCTACATTTAATTCAATATCATCCAGAAATACCACTCACCCATGGTGTCGTGTAAAATTAATTGAAAATTGTGTCATGGGTTGCGATAAATTTCTTTATTTTCGTAAAGTTATGTTTGCTTAAAATTTGAGAGCTTTACCACATGATTTTTGTTTCAAATTTATAATTAATTTCGATTTTCATTTACACATAGATTTTTTAAAATGTTTGTATAATTAAAGATCATGGCAAATAACTGAGTAGCCATGATGAAAACCTTTGATTATAGAAGGTATACCCTTTGACAAAAGAACCCTAATAAAGTTCAAACTTTAAAATATCAAATAACTATGGTCGAATGTCGACCACTAGACGCTCACTAGTTTTCATTAATTCATGTGTGAAACTAATAACTATAATTTTAAGCAATATATATATTATAAATCTCCTACAGTAGTATATACATATATTTATTGTACCTGTGTAACGTTATTTTATAACAATATGTGTATAATATGTTTTTAATCATAGTACATTATATAAGTCCCGCGAAAAAAAAAACATTATCTTTTATAAGGTTAGTTTATTATTTACGATAAGAAAAAAAATTGAGCCGTCACGGGACACCTGGCAGAAGTGAAACATCGAAATTGTTTTGTATAAATTATATGCATAAAAGAACAGATTACGACACGAATCAATTATGGCATAATGAAAAGATGAAACATTACAAATTTGTTCCATAAAATAATTATTGTTTATTTATTTTATTACATCTATATATACATTTTAAAACAAAATGTGTGTTTGGCGGCATTTATCAAAAGGCGCTAGGTCATCGTCGCGTGCCGCGTAACACTAACAGAACGAGTGACCTACAAATAATTTGAATCTTATGTTTATACGGATAGGATTGCAAATGTTTTTGAGTATTTCGTTAATAGTGCAATATTCGTGTTTTACGTCTCCACGCCAACAATCAGCTTTACCCTTCACCTATAGATGTTTCACATCAAAATTAACATACAAATCAACACGTACAATGTCATAAGTCATTCTATTTTATGTATAATTAATTATCATGATATGCTGCATTTCGTGATATAAAATTCATGCAATATGCATTAGAAGAAAAACGTATCTAGGTAAAATGACAACCATTAACCCAATACCCTTCGTGTAATAGGGGCTGCCAAAATGTATTTACATGTCAGCATTGCGTCGATATCGGCTTAGCTGCGTTGCCGCGGTCGGCACATTCATCTGGCCTAACCCTTGTGGCGACACAATGACCCATCCAGCTCTCCAGGGCTAAAGGTTCACGATTCCCATACATTATACAAATCCCGAGACAGACAGGATCGACTGGGTGTTAGTGTTAAATCATTATTTATTTGGTTTATTCCATACATCTTGACAAATATTTGTAATATCTCCAATTGAATAAAAATCAACATTAATCATTCTAAAAGTGAATACTCATTAATTTTTATTTTAACTATCAAAATAGGTATATTTGTCTATAAATATTAACGAATAAGCATTTCCATTCGATTTTAGAATCCATTTTGTATTAATTTACCTTATATTAGCTACTAGCCGCTGCGCGCGAAATCGTCCGCGTGGAATAAACTAACCAACTAAGGAACTACCTTAGGCTAAAGATAACACGCAGCAGAAGCTCTCGACAGGAAAAAGAACGATTTAGACACATTCTTCATTGGTGCTCCGTTCCTACTGTTCTTAACGTGATGAAGTAGCCTATCACCTTCCTCAACAAATGAGCTATATAACACCGAAAGATTTTTTTAATATCGGATCAGTAGATCTTGAGATTATCCTGTACAACGTCACAAACTCACAAACTTTACCTCTTCATAATATTAGTATATATTAATACTAAAACTTGGGGTGTAAGGGGTGTCGAGTAACATCTTAAGACTTGAGACACCCAAGCCAACCTCACCTGCACGTGGTGCACCCTGCTGATCAACGAACGAGACAATGGCGATAGCGGGGTGGTAGGGCTTAACAGCCCGACTGGGTCGCAACCACCATGTACATGGCGAAAAAGCCCGTCATAGTGACTCGCTTTTGCGCGTCGGGTTTCGGGATCAGCCTGTGCATATCCAGTACCAGGTGACTTTCGTCATTATGGCCGGCATGACAGCGGCGACCGACGATGGATGATCTGTCTCTCGGTGGTCGCCACTGTTTTTGGATTGTACTATGCTTACCATCAGGTATAGTGCAGTCACTTTGTCGTGCTTCAATAAAAAAAAATGCGTTATTATGAAATGCGAATGTATATAATAAAAATTGAGTGAATAAAAATGTATGATGACTATTACTGTATTATTTAGAAATATATATCAATACATGCATCATCCTAAAATGCAATTTAAAGGAATAGAATAACTTTTGATCTAGTAAGTGAAGTTCCATTACTTACCTAACACTAACCAATGATTGAGAAATTCGTTATTGTTGATAGTGAAATCTACAATATCTCTTTATATATATTTTATTTATTTGTATAATAACCATTACTGTATGTGTATAAACATAAATTTTCTTCACAATCTAAAAGTCTAGTAAATATAGGAACTAAGAACTGAAGTAAATTATTCGTCACACATCATTTAGTAATAAGACCTTTACCTACTTACTTTATAATTATTGTCTGTTTGTCTTTCAACTAATTTATTGCATTTCGTGAGAATAAAAAGTAACGTTTGCGAAAAACTCTATAATAAAGATAACATTTATTGCAGACACAATTACACAAAAAATAAAATATCATCACAAACATAATAAGGCAACTTTGCATAATGACGTACGATCGCATAAAATTAAAATGAAGCGAAGTTGATAAATGTATGAATTTAATTTTACTGAACAACGTGTGTTTAAGATAAGTTACAATGATAACACATCGTATAACAACCGGAGGTCCCAGAATACTCCATAATATCGTAATCGTCTCAATCTATACTCACTCTGAGAACTTAACTCACTGGGCATGAAGTCTAACCGTTTCACGTCGGTGAGTCCGGACGCTTTTCCCACTGTCGACTGCGAGGTTTTTTAATGAGTGTAGTCGAGTCCTTAACCGTCGCTCGACTACGCTTTTACTCGTTTTAACACAACTCTGACTACATTTTCACGTATTTAAAAAAACTATGTACGTTTATTTATATAGATAACTAATGTATATAAATATCACTAAAAATTATATATCTGGTTACCTATCTACGTACAAGATTTTCATTGCATATCTATAAAATACTATTTTAAAAATGGTATTACAATAATGTTATTGAATAAATTTGGATGTGGTAAGGATAGAAAATGTAATAAAGACAAAATCCAGGTGCATTTTTAAATTAAATTATAGTGTGATGTTTTTATAATTTTAATTAAGTACTCAATACTAATATTATAAAGAGGTAAAGTTTGTGAGTTTGTGACGTTTTAAGGGGTAACCTCAGGAACTATTGGTCCGATTTGAAAAATTATGTCAGTGTTATGTTACCCATAATCGATAAATGTTATTGGCTATATATCATTACGCTACTAAGACCAATAGAAGCGAAACAACGACGAAGAATGTTTCTAAATCAGGTAAACATTAGCCCAAAGTAACTATACCAAGCGAACGAAGTCGCGGTCAGAGGCTAGTCAAAAATAAAATGAAATTTGAAATGAACTCACGCCAGTATGAATCTGGTGTCAATATTAAACTTTACGTAATAAACCACTTACCGTAGAAACTTCTCTGTTGTGTTCCCTAATCGTAATAGTATATAATTAGTTCATCAGGTAAAAATACGCTTTCATCGACTTTATAATGGCATTTGTTAAGAAGATATACAAAATATTAGTCAGTTTAATAACGATAATTAAGTTTTTTGAAGTAACATAACTGTAGTCAAGATAACTATTTCAAATTTGTAAACAACAAATGGGAAGGTGAAGGCCAAGGAGAATTAAATCGATATAATTAAAAATATAAAAAATAAGTGTGGCACTCGGGGACTGCCGCGGTAAAGCTATTGCATAGCATTTTTCATTAACTTATGCAATTATAACTATTTATTTGTTTTGTTTATGCAGTATTTTTTTCCTTTGTTTTTTTTTCTTTGATATTAATTCAAGTTACACTTTTTGAGCGTGGTGACCGATAAAAAAACAATTTTTTTTCTTTTATTAAATAAATGAGAAGTTAATATTGTTCAAAATATTTTTATTATCTTACAATACATGTAGGTTATTCAGGAATATTAATCATTGAAACTATGGGTTTATGGTAACTGAAATAAGAAACAAAAGTTTGAGACTTGATTGATGTTACGTTTTTTCGTTACGGAATTTTTTGGTTCGGTCTCCACGCTCAAGGCCCGCGATAGAAGCTATGCAATAGCTTAAAATGTACGCTATATTTTTCCGTCATGTTGAGCTATTATTACAAAATATCAGAGATCATAGATAGAACTGCTTTTCATTGTACTATTATAGTTTATTTCAAGAATTCAAATACATACTGTATTATTCGCCTAAACAAAGGTGTGAATAGTAAGTCATTCAATCCGCCGTGATTAATGAAATTCTAGCCGATCCCAGTTTTATAGAATCAAACAATGATGCTATAAATTTTTGATATGTCGCATGTTTCCAGCGATTACCAGTATGAAGATTCGAAACGACACGAAAAAGTAGAAAAAGTGGTAACGTTTCATAGGCTTGGGTATGGGAAAGTTCACACGTGTTACTGTAGCGACCGCAACGCAGTATAGGATTAGGGTGAGGACATGGAATGAAGGCGGAACGGAACGTACATAGCATTTATTGTAATTCATTTGTTTTTTTTATTATTATTTAAAAGAATATCAGATAACTACCGATGGGGCTATAAAATGATTTAATAAATAAGAATAAATTAAGAGAACTACGCACCTCAATAGCTTTTATGTTTAACTTTTCATGACAAAGGTATTTTGTATTATTCCACATAATTAAGTGGCTATATTTCAAACAAAACGTTGATATTTTTTTGTAAGTGAAAACTTGTTTGACCGCGTTGAGCGATTTTGAGATGGGGAAAAATTTATGGGTTTGCGTTACCGATGACCTCGACACGCTCGTGACGTAATACGCTTGTGCGAGACTAGCAACGCATAATATTGCGGTCTCTGTACATATAACATTGATATTTTGTCTTGAGCATTTTCAGTTCCTTATACGTTTGATTGAATAATAAAATACATATAATAATTACACTGTGTGTTAATAGATGCGAAAATTTCTATTTGCAGTTTATAATATCTAAATAATTCAGACTTTATTGATTTTAAAATTCCAAGAAGAACATAATTATTCAATTGTTTTAAGTTTCACTTTTGTAAGCAGTCCTTATTGCTACCTAGACATTTTTTTCTTAATTCAATTTATTTATCTATTCCACTACAAAAAAAAAATAACAAACTCTATGTAACAAGTCATTAGTCATCAAAATCAATTAAACTTAAAAATATTGTTTTCTCTCACTTCCTATATATAATAGCAAATATGAGTAAAAAAGTATTAAGCGAAAATCAGCATCTTGCTAATTATAACGTGTCAAAATCTTCGAGGTCGGTAATTCGGTTATTGCGAGTTTCTTAAGTTCGAGTAGTAGTAGTCCTTTCTTTGAAGGTCAAGGCGAAAGCACAACGACATGCGAGACGAGAACAATTTACTCTGCAGTTACTACAGCTGCCGTGTTAAAAAATATAATTAATTGTATGTCCGTGCAGCTTTCGTCAAAATTGCAGCTGTAGCGCAGACATTTTTGAAGTTATTGTATAAATGCATGGAATTTTTGCGAAACGCCTAACTGTATTTAAGACGAAAGAAAAACTTTCAATTGTTCTCCTCATTATAATTATAGTTCTGTTTTTATGTTTATGTGCCTATGTTCTTGTAATTAACTAAGGCACATTGAAGAAATGCATATATCAGACAACAATATTAAAAAAATAAACTCGAGCATACTTTTTAATTTAGACTATTACAAAGCACCTAAACTGTAACCTAAAAGACACGTTCACTGATTCCTAAAATATACCATACTTTTAAAAGTTAACACTTGTATTACGTTTATTACTTTCATTTATAGCAAGCCTTTGCATTCATCGAACGACCCCAAGCATTCCGATGCACTGTTTCAATCAAATACTAACATGCATTCAATTGTTTTATGCAGATCTTTATTATTCACTAGAAGTGTAAAAAGTTATTTATTCTGTACTAAATTAAAATAAAATAAATACAGTAATCTTAGTAGCATATATAATGAAATATTTAACATCTAAATATCTGAAATGATTTCATTGAAGTAATTAATTCTGCGCGTGAAATAGAGTAATTTATCAACTAGATCTATACACATAAGGTAAGAATGTAAATCTAACGTGTTTGTACTTTCTAGATTTTTATTAAAAAAAATTGTTGCTGGTTCTCCAGGAATAAGTAATGCGATATATTTCAATCATTTTTAGAAATTTCTGTCCGTCTATCATCGGTCTGCCGATTTGTTTGGACACACATTATTTCTAAATTACTGCGTGCAGGATAAAACCTCTCCCAGAAAATCATAGAACATACTTTCGAGTAACAGTTAGTCTTTGTTTCATTAAAATTAATTCCGTCTATCAAAAGTTATTATAACTTTAATGACGATGCGACTTAAGTACAATAGAAAAGTAGATAAGCAAATGAACTTTTAATTTGTCGGCTCAGCCGGGGTAATACCACCCGCTTACAGAAAACCGACATGAAGTAACAGTGCTTGTATTGTTGGGTTTCGTTTGGTCAGTGAGAGCGCCGGAGGCCCACATCTCCCATCACTCTCCCTCCTCCCCCTCCAACATACCCCTTCTCCCAAACACGGGCTGGCAACGCACTTGCAACTCTCCTGGTGATGCCCTATGGACGACGGTGACCAGTCTGTTCCTTTTGTCTTTTATGACATAAAAAAAAACAATACATACAAATGATTTTATTGTTATTTATACAAGGTCCCACTTAGACGGAGTCGCGGGCACAGCTAGTTATAAACAATTACAATTTTCCCTAGTAAATCTCTAAGGTAAGAAAAAACGAATCATGCGTCATCATTAGCAGAGGTGTTGGCAAACGAACTCGAGATTTATTTTCACCCAGTAGACAGCATGGCGCGCAAATGTCAGATAATCCCCGTACGAGATTCATAATGCCAGTGTATTTATTTACGTCTAGCTATGACCGAATCACCGAACGAAGAAAGTGCTCGAGTCACGAAAGCAATTCAATAGTGATTTAATTCGTGTGTGTTAAACCACACCGCATCTTTTCGTCACGCCGTTCAAAACGTGACTTAAAATACGAACATACAGTAAAATTTCATACAAATTGTTATATAGATGTCCGTTTTCGCATAATGTCTGCTTGGAACATCAAAAGTTTTCATGAATTATTAATGACCCGTTGACCCATCAGTCAGTTGCATCTTTCCTTGAATTATTCATCGTATGACACTGTTAACCATAGTTGGTTGACAAAGGTTCGGCAGGAAAATCATGTGACGTCTTGTCAATGATGTGATAGCGATTACTTTTCTTTTACCTTCATATCAGCATTGCTTCCTTAATAAGAGGTCACGAAATAACAATACGACCGCAATATTATGATCGAACTAAATATTAACATTTCGAACTTTCACAGATTTGTCATCATATATGAGATGATCATAGTAAAAAAACAGACTGTTTCCTAAAGACACACGATAGAAGTGAAAATTTTCTATTACAGCGAAACACTTCAGTTAAAAAAAATACAACAAAAAGCCAACGTAACGCGGTTTTTCCTTTTATTTGAATGAATTTTTTTTATGAAACCATGATTTTTTTTAATAGCATAGGAGGCAAATTAACAGGCGGATCGTCTGATGTTAAGTTATCACCGTCGTCCATAGACACTTGTAACACCAGGGGAGTCAAAAGTGCGTTGCCAGCCTGTTTTTGGGGAAAGGGGTAAGGGGACGGAAGTAGGGAGGGGCGAGAGGAGGGGAGGTGGGTTTTATTTTATTATTTATGATGTAATGAATTTAAAGTAAACATTAAAAACTTGATCCGCCATTTTGAACTCGCGGTCTTAAAAATTCAGCCGAAGGATTAATGTTACATGATTTTAGTATAATAAATATTAATTACCTTGCCAAGGAAGAAACGCCTATAGTATTTGGCAGTATCATCTGTGTCGATGTTATGTCGCCTGCCGGTCTGCCGCGGGGTGCCGGGTTGCGCGCGAGGTTCTGACTCTTCGCCATCAGGAGGGTTGTCGTCCACTCCATCCACCCAATATCCTCCATTCGGTGGTTGTACTATTGTCGGTGGGGTTCCTAAAGCAAAAAAAAACGTTTCAATATCGTTCAGAACGTAACTGTGTTTGGCAATATTTCCGACATTTACACAAGTGTAAAGCAACTGCATTATGTAAGAACCATATTTCAAATACATCATGTAAATGAATGCTATTGTAATTGTATTACTTAAAGACTATGTAGAATAACCATCATAAAATATCATTTATATTCAGGTATTAACAATACAAACTTCATTAATATATAGTTTTTTTTTCTCGAACCTAGCAACGTCTTAACAGCTTCACCGGACTATTAAGGCGAGCGCTTGGGGCACTCAGCCGATTTTATTTGACAACTAGATCAAGGGTGCACGGCACACCCAAGCTTGGGCTGTTGTCGTATACATGCAATTCGCAACCTATCTGAGCTAAGCTAACTATTCATACATGTCTGAGTTGTTGGAACATGTGTACCAAGCATACATACCTCAACAACTCTTATATATATTTCGTATCGGATAATTTTCTCAACTATTTCAGTTCGATAAGGGAAAGGAACAAAACTCTTCCACTTTTATGTGTAAGCATGTATGCGTGCACGTGTATGGAGGTGATATGTGTAATGTTGTCGCAGTGATGTAAAATTTTTTGTCACTGTTTCGCGCGAGCAGTGCACTCAAGATCTTCACGCTGAGGGAACGGACCTAGGCCTGAGCCGCTGCCGAGATTAATATATAATCTTATTTCATGCAGTTCTCTTATTATTTTCCTGAGCTAAAAAGATCTTATTAATGAATACGTAATAAGGTATATATCAAATTCTAATATTTCTTCTTTCACCATACAAGCGTAAATATATAAGGATACGACTATTCTCCTACAAAAACGCATATAATTTCAACCGGAGTAGACACTCGGGCTTTTGTTCAATGGATCCCATAGCTTACAGTATATACCTTGGTCCAGCCGAGCCTTATTGTTCACGATGTCCTTTCATGTCTCTATTGCACTATTGTATGGGAGTGTTG
This sequence comes from Antheraea mylitta, assembly GCA_014332785.1. NCBI lineage: Eukaryota > Metazoa > Arthropoda > Insecta > Lepidoptera > Saturniidae > Antheraea > Antheraea mylitta. The sequence goes on along the minus strand of JACEII010000004.1, from coordinate 4,410,216 downwards.
TAAAAAGAATCCTTTAATATGCTAGACGCTTTTATAGAATACAATTTTATTAATATTTCAAAGTATAATTAGGGACTTGCTTATATTGGAAATATGAAAGTTATAACTATTTTAAGCAATGGTAGTTATAAACAGATATACAGTTCCCCTGATGTTAAGAAGTTATTGCTTATCTATAAAGAACTAAGTTTGACAGCAGAAATAGTTGTGAAAGCCGTTATACCGCAGCCCAACTTTGCTAAAGTAAATAATCTATACTAATATTATAAAGAGGTAAAGTTTGTGACTTTGTGAGTTTGTAACGTTGTAGGGGGTAATCTCAGGAACTACTAGTCTGATTTGCAAAATTTTTAGTGTTGTATAGCTTATTTATCGGGGAAGGTTATAAGCTATATATCACCACGCTAAGACCAATAGGAGCGGAGCACCAATGAAGAATGTTTCAAAATCGGGTTTTTTTCCTCTTGAGAGCCACCGCTGCGTGTTAGCGTTAACCCAAAGTAACTATTCTACGCGAACGAAGTCGCGGGCAGGGGCTAGTATTAGAATAAAATAGAAAATAATTATAAAACAATGAACTTCAATACGGACGCCAGTGTTATGATTTTTGTCAAAGTTAGCCGATAAATGGAAGCACGGAAAAACGTAATAGTTGACATCATTATATGCAGATCAGATTTAGATTCGAGAATTCAGATCAATAATTAATTTCATTCATATTTTCTGCTTTAATATAAAGGAGTAAGATATCTGCATATGATTGCAATTCCTGTTCAAAGTTATATTTTACATCAATTATACAAGGCTTACCATAAAATTTTAAACGCCTTATTATAAAGTGGAAAATTTCACGAATTATAAACTTACCCTTAAACCCATTATTCTGGAAGAATTATTTCAACCATCGGATTATAACGATCTATGAAACTATGTTACTACAGAAACATATTAGCGTATAAAATATTCGTAGGTCTTGTAATAATTTTGAAAAGGTATTGGGCAAATAATTTCACTCCTTGAAACTATAAATTTTATAATTTGCCCTAATTTGTAAATAACTATTGTTGTAATATAGAAATTTCTACAAAAACGAATTTTATTATAATTGACGCAGTAAGATTCAATTTTGTATTTAATTCTAAGCTAGTCTCACATATGACATTAGTAATCATTGTAGTCATTTTATTCTTATTCTACCTAAATAAATAGTGCTAGGCAATATAACGTTTCTATTGGATTTTATATTGTAATTTAACGGAAACGAAATCCTAATGGGTTACTAATAAAGTATACATTTGAATACTAGCCTCATTGCCCTTAATATTTCTTGAACCACCAATTCTAATAAAACATTCCGATCCGATTCCAAAGGTAATTTTAGGTGTTTAGTCATTATAAAAGACATTTGAACCTATTCCTCCGAAATAGCACGACTAGAATCCCACTAAAATATTATATACAGGTTCTCTCGAACACTTAAAATTATGAGACATGTATTAATGTTTTCTGCTTCGTTACATTAAAGGATATGAATTACAAATGATCGGTACATTTTACTGTCAACATACCCAAAAATCTACCTACAGTCAATACGCTTATGACTGAAATCCCAAAAACTTTAAGTCACACTAATTTGCTAATTGAACATCCATTTATTATATTACAGAAATGTCACAAGAAGTATTCAGGGTTGTCACTAGAGCTTTCCGGTTTTCAAGTCACGATGCGAAACCGCGACTAGCTTGATTTCCCAAGATATCATTCAACACAGCCTTGCCGTCTAATTTAATTAATATTTTAACCAGCTAGTTTCCTTCTTACCTTATTAATTTACATTTTACTTATATTTGAAACAGTATTCTGTACAGTTAATAAATAAGTACCTGGGCGACCGAGCCTAGCTCGTTTGTTTAAAAAACATTTTTAAATTAAAATAAGCTGATGGTTTGCCTCACAAATATATATATATATATATATATATATATATATATATCTTTTTTACTGTCTACTTGGATTCGAACTGGAGTTACACGGGTTTTCGAAATAGCCGGTTATTATCTGAGCTATTTTTTTACAGCGGCGGCGTCATTTACCTTTATATTTAATCTATATTTTTTCATTAGCTGAAAACTCAGTTAAAAAAAAGTTTCACGGAAACAGATGACGCCGTTTCCGAGATCCTGAATATATACAAATATAAAAATATACAAGAAATACTCGTTTAAAGGTATTAAGGTAAGATAAGCTTTAAAATTCAACTGTTTAACATTATTTCTATAATGCACCCATGCACAAGCCGTGTCGTTTTTGTGAATTATTATGCAGAGTTACGGTAAACTCGAGCAAAGCACTTTCACACCTATATTTACAACATTTCCATTACTTTCTCCGTCACTTTGTAACAATGATGAAAGTTATTACGCTATACAAAAGAATGTTATTTCAAAATATCTAGTATTTCAATTTACAAAATACATTTAAACCGCAATATCTGTACAGACAATTGACCGTATAGAATACATAAAAACCAATGTATAGTTACAAGAATATCAGTGCATTTAAAATTCAAATACATGTCAAACAATTTTTTTTTATTAATATGAAAATCGAGGTGCATTTTAAAGATTATTTAATTTTCAAGTTATTTGTTTTAATTTAAAAAAAATATAGTTTCGACTAAAAGATAGATAACAATTATTCAACTTGAATTACACAATGTTGTCAAATTTGTATTAGACGATAAGAAAATATTTATTTTTATAATTTAAAAATCAATATAAGAAGTAATTGTTAGAACAATAGAAGAACAATTCATCTGGATTAGTTAAAAATTTAAACAAACGTTAGTAACATATTGCTACATATAAAAAAAAATAAAAATTCAGTAATTACTACATCATCTTTACATATTAGTTTTTATGTTTCATATTACGATCTCTACAGTATACTAAGTAAAGAAAAAATAAATTTTATGCACGTCAATGACATTTTTATTCAGTCACGTATATGTTTGTTAGTTTATTCAAAAATAGTTACAGTAAATTTTATTTCTTTGATCAACGCAGACGTTGACATATTTATAAGTTAAAATCTTCTGTATCCATTAAAATGAGACAACATTGAATGTTATTTATAAAGTTAAATAAGACAAAAACGTAAACAACGTTATTTTGTTTAGTGATTTAATTTAACACGAATAGATTTCGTATTTTATGCTGTAACTTTATACAGCTTTAATGTAATCTATCAGATCATAATGACAATTGGTTTACCTAAGCGTTTTTTTTTAGTGTAAACTTCTTTAAGATCTTTGAGCGGTATTTTTTGGCAGAAGAATAGACTTATGAATACGCGTCACGACATGCTAGTAAGCGTGATCGACCATATCGCGCTTGCGTTGGCTTGCGTCAGACTAACGACGCGTAGTATCGGCCTGTGTACTAGATGTACATTATTACTAGATATACATACATCGTTATATTTTTTATTGAGATTATACATATGACATCATATACTTGATTCATTTCTAAACTGTATTATGCTGTATATAATTGTTGTCGGGAGTGCCAATAGGTATAAAAACCAGATTAATGTTAATAATTATAATATGTAAATGTGAAATTGAAATAATCCAATTTATAATTAATTTATAAATTCAAAAGAACACAGTTATCTCATTGGTTTAAATGTTTTTCATGATTGTATACCATCTATTTTACAATAACTTGTGACTGGGTGGTCCTATGCTATATTTTATTGTTATTTAGTTTTATAATGCAATTAAAAAAGCAGAGGAAGTCGTGGGCGATTGCTATCTTTATAAAATGTCACTTCCTGTTGGAACCTGGACAAACGCAGTTTTTTTCCATTTGAAATTGTTTTTCCTACATCGTTACATTTTGTCTGTGATGTTGATGAAATTTCAGTAAAATAGTTATTCTCCTGAAAATACTTTTAGTGCTTAGACTCTATAGAGATTTTGGTTGAAGAGTTATCAGGGGCATACCTATTTCTTTTCAAGACGAAGAATTGGTTTCATGAGTCGTTAAGCAATACGTAGAAATATTTGAGATTGGCTTTGAATAATACTGGGATGTTGGTTCAGTTTAGTTACAGACGACTTTGATCTGCAGAGTGACTGCTTAATATCAGAGAAATTATCTGTTTTTTTATAGTTTATAGATAGGCGGTTGACCATAATTTCATCTGATACTAGATAACGGTGTGAGATTATAAGCACGCTAAGCGTATACGGAGACAGCTCTCAGGTGCAGAACACATTACACAGGTGCTTGTAGATAGATTTTCAACATTTTTTTATATCATAGAATCAAACGAACAGGTGGGTCACCTGATGTTAAGTGAACACCACCGTCCATAGACACCAGCAACATCAGAGGAGTCGCAAGTGCCTTACCACCCTGTGTTTGTGGGGAAGGGGGAGGATGTGAGCCTCCCTCGCTTTCACTGACCGAACGAAATCCAACAATGCAAGCACTTTACTTCACGTCGGTTTTCTGTAAGAGGGTGGTACTATCCCAGGCGAGCCGACCTATTCATGCCTAAACCAGTAATAGCATCAGCGTGGCTCTACCACCTACAAATGAGGGTAGTAGCTAGTCAGGCGAATTTAGAAAACGACCTACTACCATGTTGTGATCACGATCACAACGATCACGATTTCGTCATGATTTTTACTTCACTGGAAGCTCTGACTCAGTTGCAGATATTCAAACCAACGTCTATTGACGCTGTATCCATACACGCTATCCTCTAAACCATCATCATTTTAACTATCCAGAACTACTCAGAGACCTATTAATATTACAAGAATTACCTATTTTCTACATCCATAACACAAAAACAAATAGTCATTCTTACCAGGTTTAGCTAGAGTTTCCTCCAGAAGTCTTCGACTAGCTTGGCATGCAGCCGCGACCCTCCTTTGCGCGACGCCAGCTCCGGGTGAAGGAGGCAGTCCATGAGGGGCTGGTACACGTCCTTCAGCGTAAGAGTGCCGCTCGGTGAGTACAGCACCACCGGTGGCACCAACCGATACCGATCGACGATTTTCCGTTCGTGTCACCTGGTAAAAAAACATAATTTGAATTTACGAAACTGAACGCTTTTCTTCTGTTTCGGTGTATGACACTTTTATTTTTTTGATTGAAGTGTTGTCTAATATTTTATACGTACTAGCCGGCCCAGTGGATGATGTTTCGCCTGGATAATAAAAAAAAACGACAAATTGTAAACCTTTTTTTTACGTGGGAAAATCCTTTATACATAACAAATGATACCTACATTCTACTTATGAAAACTGCATAATAATCCGTTCAGTAGTTTTTGAGTTTATCGCAAACAAATAGACAGACAGACAGACAAACGGCAGTATGGCAGCGGACATGCTCAGTTCAGTTCATTATCTTTTTCACGTCTGTTTCTCAAGGGATTTTCTTTTTTTTTCTGTAGTAGCTACTGACAAACTTTCGTGTCGTCGAAACCTTTATTTATAAAACTCTATTAATCAGATTTCATCTCAGCTCCTTATGTCTATAATCTACAAGATTTTTACAATACTATATATACTATAAAATTAGATCTATGAGATGATAATACACACGTGAAGAAAACTTTCTGTAGTCCTCATTATGGTCGAACATTGAACGACCATTAGTCTACATAATTTGAAAATACAAAATGGTGACCGTTGTGTTGTTCTATTTTATTATTTTATGGCTTTATATTCATAGTATCTGTTTTCTCTGCATATGTTGAGGAAATATAGAAAACCAATTATCCAATTTAAAAAGTTTATCATAGAACGATAAATAATTTAACAGTCAATATTAATTTCAGTTCACTATAAATTCGCTTTTCGGTGACCAGACATATTCGATCACATCCGACCGTTTACTGTTTCGACTGCGGTTGAAAACCATTAATTGAGTTTGTCGATCATGAAATGCGATCTAAATGGATTGGCTGTAGTTTGTTTAAAGTCCATTTAGAAAGTATGGTAATCTTAACGTACATTCAAGCTAAGCAAGCATGACGACGCATGGTCCGTTGAACCTATACCGTGGGATTCTATCTTGTAGATTTTCAACGTAACTGTACCAGTTCCAACAAATTGTTCTGCGGTATTCACCTATTGATTTGAAGAACTCTCTCACGGCAAAAGAAAACACAAAAAAAAATTTGAGGTTATAATTCTTTTGGCGCGTTAGGGAAAAATTATGAGAGTAAATTTTACGATTCGCGCGCAGACCGTCACGAAAAACCGACACCCTGAAGTTAGCTATAGTCAACATTTTGTTTCTTCGTATTTGTTGTTTGGATTTCTTTATATTAAAACTTTAGTGTCGTTTTTTCTACAAACGTAGAATAGGACGAAAGATCAAAATTTTTGAAAACATTTTTATCTTGTTACGCCAAAGAAGTGTAACTTCTAACATAAGACGTGTACATAAGAACACGCACTTTATTATAAAAAAAAAATACTGAAAGAAACTAATTGCATATTTAGAGATCGAAAATCAGAAATTAGCAAAAGAAAACAGAAGTCTCAGCCCCGGAGTTTGGTGGTTACCCTTTCATAAAATTAAGAAGATTTATTTTGGTATATTAGCTGTGTCGGTTAGCCCATAAATTGTACTCAGTAAACACCATCAAAGTTTAAAATAGGGAACTGACGGAAGCATTAGCCGAACCGTTGACAGCAACTCGAAACAAGTAGCGTGGAAAACTTTAGAATGATTTCCACTTTGATCAAATTAATCTGACGTCACTGACGCCATGTTGATTTGACTCGCACGCAAACGTTGAAATCAAATAACTAAAAAGCGGTTTTCATTTACCCAAATTGTTCAGAACAATGTTTGCTACTCTAATTAGATTTGAATGGATCCAGTTTTCAGGTTTGCAGCGTTAAATAACAGCGAACTTCGGTACATTTGTTCAAATTACGAATACGATACATTAAATATTTCTCTATGCAAGCAATATTGATACATAGTTGTGTATACTGTAGAAATATTTACATTAAAATTTTTAATCATAACATTTATTTTAACCCGTATGAGATATAGGTATTTATAAATCTTCTAAGTAATTGCTTGCTTGCTAATTATTTTCTACAAGCATATTATTCAAAAATACGAGAAGCATATAGATATGTGTTGTTAATAGAATGATTATACCTAATAGTGGAACTAGTGTAGTTAAGTTTTGAATAAGACAAGAAATAAATTATGATTTTTGTTTGTCTAATTAAACAAAAAAAATTTTCTGGTTACGCTAGCGGCTCAACCGGCCATAATTTATCTTAAAGTCAGAACATTTCTAATATGGTACAGATACAGCGTGTTTCAAAGTAAAATATACCCCTAGTTGGGATTATTGTTTCTAAGCTTTTTAATAACATATATATATATTCACGATCATTATATATTAATCTCACATTTAGACACCTTGTATAATTATTGAATATTGATATCACGACAGCGCTAATAAATATTACCTCTTATCATGGTTGCATTTTGACAATTGAACGTGTAAATCATTAAGACCTAAAAGTCTTGGAACGAGAAGAAAACATAGTATAAAAATTGTCCGTCGCTAGTTACCAATCGGTGCATACATTTTTTTATATTGTAATTATGAATCGGATACCACGTTCTGTAATTATAAAAACGGAATACAACCGGAATTGTGTAAAGAATAATTAATGTTACGTCCACATTTAGTTAATTGCACGGATCTTGTGTATCAAATGTCAGAGCTTGTTGTGCTTCCCGACAGCTTGTAAAACACTAATCCTTATTAGTTTCATCAATGGTTTCGTTTGATTTCGTATCATGATGATTAAACAATTCTCTATTTAGAAAAAAACATTTCATTTACATACAGTAGACGTAAAGCATTAAAAAAGAAAGTAAGAAGAACGTATGCGTCACTGTTCTTCAATATCCGAAGGCAAGCGAGATACTACTTCAATACCACACCGTGTTTACACGACTCAAGTTTCGTCACACAAAAGTTTGCGGGTCAAAATTTCAAAGAAAATAAGAAGTTCACTTTTTTTATATAAATCAAAGAAGACAAACGAACAGGCGGGCCACCTGCTGTCAAGTAATCATCACCGTCCATAGACACTTGCAACACGAAGGGAGTCGAAAGTGCGTTTTCAGCCTGAATTTGAGGGGAATGGTGGGAAGGGGAGAGAGAGAGAGGAGGTGGGCCTTCGGCGCTCTTAGTGACCGAAAAACGCAACAATGCAAGCACTGTTTTTCGATTTTCTGTGAGAGCGTAGTACTACCCAAAAAATGACATCTTTAATAGGGCTTATAGACGATAAACTTACCCCATCTGCCTGTATATTTACTTATGCTCGGTAGTAAAGGTTAATAGTTTGATAAAATCCCAACATATCAACTACATGTACCTAGACATGTTATGCAACAGTAGTCATTCCAGCTGAACACAAGCAATAAGACTACAATCATTCAATGACACGAAATTTCCTAATATCATTCTGACAGGATGTTATCCCAAAACCCATATCATTTAAGCAGTACATCGTAAAATGACACAAAGGCGAGAGAACTAAGGCACTTATTTTTTCAATATTTTTGGGTGCGATCCAATCTGGAACAAATATTATATTATACTGTGATAATAAAATTTTATCGTATAAAGAATAAAATGTCATAAATATGAACAGTTATATGTAATTTTCGTATAATTTCGATAGCATTAAGGTTATATATTGAAGAGTTCTTTGAAGCCTCAAATAATCCGATGCGAGAATGTACTATTATACTATATACTTATTTAACACGTTCACGCCGGTGCGTACCACCGGTGGCGCGCACTAGACGGTCTTTTCTGGCGGTGCGTACCACCGGTGATACTTATTCGATTGTGCTATTTTTAATAAATAAACGTTAAATTCTCATTATTTCTAATAGCACAATCGAATACGTACCACCGGTGGTACGCGCCGCCAGAAAAGACAGTCTAGTGCGGGCCACCGGTGGTACGCGCCGGCGTGAACATGTTATATACAAAGCAAACTCGTTACATTACATTCCCGCAACATTTAATTACAGTAAACCTCGAACAAATTACACGAATAATTGTCTTTTTGCAGTCTGATTAAATAAGAAAGACGAATAATTGAATTCTTAGTTTGTAAACAATTAAAATGTGTTATATAAATTATTTTATCGATATTTTGTTATCCTTTTCAAACACCCAGAATTTATAAATATTGTTTTAAATTAAAACTAGTGAAGATCCCTACTTCGTATTTGTTATCCGATGTATGTGGATCACCCTTTGCCCCACTTCTCCACGGCATAAAAAAACACATCGCGTAGCACTTTTAGATATTTTTTTATATAACCAAGCGTTATAAAAGTACTCGTAACAAAAAAAAAATCGAAATCCATGCAGTTGTTTTTACGTGATACGCGCATAACAACGGACCTTTTATTTAGATATTTGTGAGATTATTCGTACTTTTTTTTAATTGTAACTCTGGCTATCTCTTAATGTTGACACAACATACAAATTCACATAAACCCGAGACAGTAATTCGTCGGCTTTGGAGAGAAACAGAAAGTTCCCGCGCACTAAATAAAAAAAAAAGTTTTCCGCTATCGGCAAAGACATTTCGTACATGTACCCTATATCGGCCTATGAGTCTATAAAGCTATGGTCACAATAATATATTTAATTATATGAAAATTATTTATAGTTTTTATATTACCATATATTTAAAATTAATAATTAATGTAAAATATATTTAGTTTTTTTTTCTTATGATCGATTAAATATTGTATAGATAATAATTCTTTGTTGCAACATCACGTGACGCATTGACAGTTTTCTGTGAGAATGTTGAGCTATTTATGAGTGTAGGTGTAGTCATTCTCGCTTCACATTTTCAAATTAGCCTGTATACATGCAGTTGTTACGGTTTACATGCCGGCATGACAGGTACTACTGTCAACGAAGTTTATATCTTTCTGTGGTGGTCATTGTTCCTGGATTGCCATGTATTTATTATAACGTATATTGTTTTCCCCTTGCCGTGTTCCCACACGTTTTTTTTTAATAACTCCTTTCAATTAAAAAGTCTAAAATTTTACTAAAGTTGTTTCTTTCGCAGTAGACTATTGAAAACAGACTCTTGATATGTTTGTGTTTGTACATTTTTCTGTATATTAACCATTCGAGTCTCTATGAATGCATATGTATATTTGATTGTCTATAATACTATTGAAAAGAGAATAGGCTTATAATAGTCCGGTGAAGCTGTTAAGATCTTGCTAGGTCAATATTATAAATAGTTCGAAAATAAAAAGAAAAGAAAGGCTTGTTTTATATTTGCAATGGCTATATTAACGCGAGAGAAGCTGTTATTAAAAGCTAGTATAATATATGAAATAATATTTAACGGTAACAGAATTTTTAAATTTATTTAAAGCAAATTGCATGATAACGAGTACCCCTCATTTTAAATCAACAATTTTCTACGCTGAGATGAATTTAAGCTAATTACTATACTTCAACTATTCCGCACAAAAGTGGAAAATAGCATTCAGCTCTGTCAGTCACAAAAGCGTTGGTACTTAAGAGCTCAGCGAACGAAAGAGATCTGCTTACAGGCTAGACAAAGTATTATGTGTTTGCTTGAAAATAAATTTATTATAAACTAGCTTCTGCCCGCGATTTCGTTCGCTTGGAATAGTTACTTTGGGCTAACGCTAACACGCAGCGGAAGCTATCAAAGGAGGGAAAAAACCCGATTTTGAAACATTGGTGCTCCGCTCCTATTAGTCTTAGCGTGATGATACATCCTGATGATATAGCCTATAGCCATCCTCGATGAGATGATGAAAGAATTTCTCAAATCGGACCAGTAAGAAGTTCCTAAGATTACCACCTACAACGTCACAAACTTTACCTCTTTATAATATTTAGTACAGAAGTGTAGATTATCATATAGCATCGTACGTTAATATATTCTTTTTTAATTACAAAGGAATTGAAGAGATGCTGACTCAGTGGTTTGTTGCGCCTCCCACCGGTTCGTGAGGGTATCACCATACCCGATCCCTTACATGGCAAGACAGAGGCTCCGATATCCGTCGGGTCCAAGGGATTAAGTGTATAGGCAGTACCTCCTCCCCGACCAAAAGGTATACGAAGAACACCATGAGGGTTCTAATCAGTAAGAATCTGACATACCGATCTCCGCTGCCCGGCGTTGAGGTGGCAATTGATACTAGATTTTCTTCGTGATAATAAAAGGTTTTTTATAAGCTCATCTAACTAGATGCCACTTCCAAATAGTCCTCCACCTAGTCCTCTTCTAGATTTACCATGGTCACCATCTTAGATCACATTGTCATTTTAACATCAGATGACATTGCGGTCAAATGCTCAAAACCTATGAATAATTTATTAAAAAAAAAAAAAAACAGAAATACAGATTCTGTTTTACATAAATAGTTCTCTATAATCTCTAGTCTTTCTAATAAAAGCTACGATAGACATATTTTCGTCTAATTCCATTATGTAATAAACGATGAGTATGCGCTTCTACACTCGAAGCTCATCTGAAATCATCTCGTAACGGATGGCTTACGCCGAAATACAAGGGTAAATATACTTTAAATTATTCTACCGCTCATGATACTGTTAATACTCGCAGACGGTTTTATTATGATGATTAAAAACCAAAGAAACATGAAACTAAACTCATACGTAATAAGGGAATGTCAATTACTTGGATTTCTTAGAAAAGACGTGAAAAATCAAAAGTGGGAGATTTTTTTTTCTTCGGACTGGCTACGCTATTGACCTTGCAAGGTCTTTACAGCTTTACCGGACTACAGAACGTGGGAGATGGTTTAATAAAAGTGTAAGGTAAACTCTAGTTACCTAGGTTTGCAAGGGTATATCGAAAAACCTATAATATCGACGAAACAGTGTCGACATTTACGATTCGAGAATACCGATGTCGGAAAATATGAATTATCCAAAAATATATACTTATTTATGACTTTAAAATGATTCATACACTTCAGTTTTAGTTACCTTTTAATTATGCGAGTTTCTATCTCTCATCTCATACAAAATAACTATGAGACATCTATCGACACCATATCGGTCTTATGTGATCGTTTTGTTTTCAGGGCTGAAGCAATTGCCATGCCCTAGCGAGATAGGCTGTAGGGAAAAATATTGTCCCATAAGCAACTTCTACTTTAAATTTTTTTTTATTTCGAAATGACTACGCTATTGACCCAGCAAGGTCTTAACAGCTTCACCGGACTACAGATTTTTTTTTTAATTTGAATACATTATAATATACTTCTAAATTTACTACTTTTATGGTAATATCTCCTTTTGTCCTTGTTCATCTTATTTAACGTATTTGTTTAGAGTTTCGATGTATACATATACACCAATACTTTCCAAAACTTGCATCCCTATTTCTGGCATGCTTCAATATTATGAAAAATAAAGAAAATACTAATCCAATCATTTTGTACATGAAATAAAATTTTCTATTTGACGCATAACAACTTGATTATGAAGACGGTGGTGATATATAGAAATCGTTTTATATTTGATTCTAAATATAAAAAAAACTGTATACATAAGAAATACTACATATGTGGCAAGATTAACGTCGAAATGTATTATTGTCGACATGGACCAAAATATCGCTGGATTCCGAAATAGTTCTCGAACTGTGTCTAATCCGCTACGTTGCGGCCGGGCAGAGCGCATCGAGTTTACTGCGCCCGTTACATATCGGTTCACGATAAATATAGATTTAACTTCTACGGTTTATTTATAAAAAATGTTTCCTACTCTAATTTCTCTGTTACTTTATGAACTCCCTATTTATGTGAAAGCCGATAAACGGTGTTTCAACACTATGACGCGATTGCTAGTTCGTTGATTTTATATGAGTAATAGTAGTTACTTAAATCTAAATGTATTTGATGAGGAAGAATTATATGTCTCTATGAAATGCTGTGTTCTTATTTGGATGAAAAACAAAATTATTGTAACGTGATCAAGTTAATCAATTTTTTTTTTCTAAATATGTATGACCCGTTTTTTTAAGAAATCAATTCAATATTATTAACTAGACTCTGCCCGCGACTGCGTTCGCGTGGAATAGTTACTCTGGGCAAACGGTAACACGCAGCAGAAGCACTCAAAAGGAAAAATAATCCCGATTTTGAAACATTTTTCATCTGTGCTCCGCTCCTATTGGCCTAGGCGTGATGATATATAACCTATAACTATCCTCGATAAATGAGCTATAAAACATTGACAGAAATTTTTCAAATCGGACCAGTAGTTCCTGAGATCACCCCCTACAACGTCACAAACTTTACCTCTTTATAATATTAGTATAGAAGTATAGATTATAATATTAGTATTGATTATTCTTAGGGTGTTGTGAGCTTACGGTAACAAAACCATACTCTGGTAGAAGGGCATTGTATAATGTCTGTTTGGCCTAACTCCTGGTGATTCTTTCACTCAGTACTTACTACACATATGTTCGTGGGGCAGACGTTCAGTCATTAAATCACACACAAACTCACAAACTTTACCTCTTTATAATATTACTATTGATAATTACAATCTTTGAGCATGACGGAATGAACAATATTTAATTATTGTATTTATGACTCTGTTTAAAAATTTGATACTCGATTCCACGTTATGAATATTACGTTTTGTTATTATAGAATATCAACAACATTGTTAAGAGTTCCTTAATTTACTAACAATAAATTTAGTAAAACTTGCAACATGCCAGTAATTGAGGCGTAAGTTTCAGATAATTCCATAATTAACTACCGATTGTGATCATAAATAATATTTATATCTCATAAGCGTTTAAAACTACGTTCATTTATCTACTCAGATGCACATATTTTGATCATAACATAATAAAATAAGTAATAAAATTGTTTGAAATTAGTTGGCTCGTTAATTATGGTACTTTTTAACGAAAGTGAAAAAATATACAGTCGTGGGAAAAACAGATTTGAAGCTGTTGTGTAAAAAATAATAATATATTGCTATTAAAAATACTTTAAAACATAAGCTTAAACATTTTACATTCAATAACAAATCAATTATATAAAGAAATTTTCATTGGGCCTTAATTAGTCAACCTGTCCTACAAGTTTACAATTTCCAAATGTGAACAATTTTTATGCAACACCTTCACGTATCGAGGAGCGCTGAAATAATGAGCGAAGTCATAGAAAGTGCTATGCTTGATGTTCTGCGTATGGCGAACTTTTCCTACTGAAAATCAGATTAATCAGCATAGTTGTGAGTGAGAAAGTCTATCCGCCCACATTTGCCGACGAACTGTGGATATTAGTGGAAGTCGCATTTTGGTAGACGGAAAAAGGGACTATACACAAGATGGAAAAACGACTTGAAAGAAGACTTAAATAAGATTGGTTATGGAAGGCTATAGATAGAGCAGAAAGGTGCAGACTGAAAAAGATCTATTGCTAAAAATGAACCAGGGAAGCATGACCAAAATGATCTCAACAATACAAATGAAACATATATGTAGTATAAAAAAAACAAATAAAGTGAATAGTTCCGTTTCTATTTATACAATTACTAGCTTTTGCTCGCGGTTTAGCTCGTGTTAATACGAACAATTGAAAAATTAAGACATGAAATCACAGTATACAAATTCACAATCGCCTTTATAATATTAGTAATACGGATGTAAAAAAATGTCAAATAGATATATGCTAAGCTAGATCATTGTGATGTAGTTTGCAATGTCGATAACCAGGCGTCGAGCCATGATTGGTTTGTGATCGAAAGTAAATTGCAACGGTGCGGCCTCTAATTGAGTTGTTAAGCGCGAGTGAAATTTCTGGAATACACTAACTTATACACACTTCGTACAGTAACTATGAACTTATTCAATTAGAAGTTTTCAATAGGCTAGAAATTTCGAAATTTGAAACTTTACCCTCGTAAATCTGTTTAGTTAATTTATAAACTTAAACATGTATTACGTTTTGCTTTTAGAACATAGTCATTGATGCATGTTGATTTTA
Organism: Antheraea mylitta; assembly: GCA_014332785.1. NCBI lineage: Eukaryota > Metazoa > Arthropoda > Insecta > Lepidoptera > Saturniidae > Antheraea > Antheraea mylitta. The sequence goes on along the minus strand of JACEII010000004.1, from coordinate 4,395,076 downwards.
AACATTTGTAATGCGTGTTTGACCATTTTCTATTGAGTCATATTTCAATTAAAAAATCCAATTACAGATAAGGTATCGTAATGATACGTTTAAAAAATAAAATGTTAATATTTTATTCAAGTTTCTATAATGTATTTGAAACCTTACTTAATAATAAGTTTGCATTTGCTACTTCTTAAGTGACAAAATTGACGCCCATTACTGAAATCGACGATGCATGCACAATCCACTTAATTGAAAGATGTCGGTAAAATTTACAACAGACTAACTACTACAATAAATATAATCGTGAGTTTTTGGCGGATATTAGTCTGCCATGTAGTGGCTTTTATATTTTATTCATAATCTTATTTTATTTTTCCTTATATTTTGTAATAGTGGTGGCATTTTTAGTAACGAAATTCAGTTATTGTGTACAAGTGAAGTAAATGGAAAATACTATCACCGATTACGAACTCAGAGATGTCACAGAAACTCCCCATAAGTTTCCAACAAGGGAGAGAGCCACTATCATTGAGGACATTCAAATTATCACAAAAGGCTTGTAATATTGTTACTTCTCGACAATGGCAGTACTAATTTAGAAGACCAAAAAAAAAAAAAGGAAAAACATATACAATTACAACTACTTTTTTAATGTAATAATTACATTAGACAACAAGCACTAACACATCGACACTTACGTAACATAATAGTTACGCTAATAACAGACTTATGTACCTGCGTGATTAGTAAGCGCATGTTAGCATTAGGTTAAACAGCACTATCCCATTTCAAAGAGCGTCATACGATAATACGATAAGGCAATTCGAGCACTTTTGTGAGTACCGTGTGTCACCCGAGCTAAAAATACACTTAACAAATTATTACTTAAAAACAACTCTCACTACAAATCCTATACATAGAAATAGAATTAACGTGTTGTTTGCCCTGGTTAATTTAAAGTATTAACTTCTACTAAATTCGCTGTTTATATTAAAAATCAATTAATAAGCGAAGGTGATTTAGTACAGTTGTAAGTTATGTTAAAGGAACTATTCAGTTTAGTCGGAGTCAAAGAACGTTAAAAAATTAAGGAAAATAATTTACATAATTTATTCCTGAATTTCGATGAACCCCTAAACCAACGTTTAATTTATAAATTTTAAGAAAGGTGATGATGATAATAATATGTCAAGCACATCATACATCGATTAGAACAGTAATGTTATAGAAATAATTTCCAGAGTGTAATATTTGAGGCCGTAATAACATAAAAACATTTACAGCTTCGTCATATAATTTAATAACCTGAAGTGATACCAACCCCGCAGTGGGGTTCTGTACATTAAACAGCGAGGGATATCTACTTGTTATTGTTCGCAAGATAATAGCGATATCGCACCATTTACTTGCTAAGATAAAGGTGTCTAGCAACGCTATAACATCAAATGAGCAAATTATTTTAACATTAATTCCGCAGAGTGACAGTTGTGGAGATATGAAAGTGTAATGTTTTCAACTCACTTTGTACAGATACACGTACAGTGGCTTTTGTTTGTAGAATGTATATACATGTCTTAATATAGTTTACACAAAACTACGTGTATTTTACTTTTATATGAATAGGTACTAACTTTAGCTCATGTTAAAGTATATTCGGTTTATTCCTCGGGATAAATACATTTTCTCTGGATGTAAGGTACCTATATGCTTTTTTATACCTCTGACAAGTTGTATACAATTTTGTATGATTATCAATTGAATAATTAAAACGTAATAAACAATCTCTATTTCGCGTTTATAATATTAGCAAGAATTATGAAAAAGAAATATAAAATAGACGAAATGCAATTAAAAATAAAATCTAATCTATATATTAATACGTGAAGCAAAAACATTGTATCCCTTTTTGACCTATTTCCCGTCAATGGGTGAACTTTAAATTTGGCATAGTTAAAGTTTGTATGGCGGAGAAGTGCAGAAAGCTGTTTATTTTATATAAAATGCATAAGAAGTACATTAAATTGATTAAAATATGCACTACTCACACTACTACTCGAATTTTACACAACATATACACACATGTAAATTATAAAAGACATTTTGACAGCCGTCAATAAATACAAATTTCAAAAAAGGTTGTGAAGGAAGGAGGTTGCTATACTCGACTATATGTATTTTTTAACTCTTACGTTTTAATTACCATTTTTCATTCTACATTCAACAATGATATTATAAAATATAACTATTATAGTAATGTTTATTATTTTTTATGGTGAACACACTTCAAATAATGAATTAATAAAAAGATGAGCCAAATAATACTTTGTATAATCAAAATAAGCATTTTGTTCATAAAAATAATCCATAACTTAGACCTCCGCGGTTACAATGTTGCAATTCAGCCTCATGTATTAACAAAAAATAATTTATTTTCAAAAGCTAATGGTAGTATTAAAAATGTCTTTGTCTTGGATTCACCATTTCATTGTATTGTGCATCCATTACTTTTCCAAACGATGATATTGGGCATATCACTATTTCTCATAATGAACAGACTACATTTAATTAAATCACACCCAGAAATACCACCCCATGGAGTCGTGTAAAATTAATTGAAAATCGTGTCATGGATTGCGATAAATTTCTTTATTTTCATAAATTTATGTTTGGTTAAAATTTGAGCTTTACCATGTGGTTTTTGTTTCAAATTTATAATTAATTTTCATTTACACATAGATTTCTTTTAATGATTATACAATAAAGATCATGGCAAATGGCAAATAACTGAGATGAGAAGCTATGATGAAAACCTTTGATTATAGAAGTATATCCTCCGACAAAGAACCCTAATAAAGTTCAAACTTTAAAAAATCAATTAACTATGGTCGAATGTCGACCACTGGGCGCCCACTAGCACTTTTAAACGAGCAATTCTTGTATATTTTTATATTGTTATATATTCAGGATCTCGGAAACGGCGTCTGCGATTTTTGTGAAACTTACTTAGTACGTAGGTGGTTTCGGGGACGATAATTCGATCAAACTATAGATATAGATAATTCGTTCCTAGAAAACTTTTTTAACTAAGTTTTCAGGTAATGAAAAAATATAGCTAGTATATAAAGGTAAATTTTGCCGCTGCTGTCAAAACAAAAATATGAGTTATTTTTATATTAAAATCAAAAATAAAATTAGATTAAAATCGGCTACTTTGAAAATCCGTCTAACCCTAGTGCGAATCCGAGTGACAGCAAAAGAGATATCTTTTTTAATTTTTTTTTTTTTTATAAAAATGCTAATTTATTGAGGCAAACCTAAGAGTTTATTTTATTAATTATATTATTAAAGAACCGAGCCAGGCTCGGTCGTCCAGGTATTAAAGATTTAACAACACATATGTCCAAGTTTCGATTTTTATTAGGTACCTTATTTTACAAGAAATGACCATTTTTTATCATGTAATCAATTATAAATATTGCTTAATAGTTTAATACATTTTCTTCTCTATTTTTGTACAGCAGTCAACTGTACCTCGCGGCTTCACTCGCATATATTTCTTGCTTTCGGGCAACGATAACACGCGTCGCGATTCGGCATTCTCACACTCTATCATAATCTATCTCTTGTTAAGTGTACTTTTTGAACTAAACTTTCTATGGTGATTGTTCCGGTCCTAAGGGTCAGAACTTAGTATTACTATAATCTAGATGACTTTCCCTAATAAATAAAAAAAATTGAGTGGGAATGTAATTTTTAAATCTATCTAGTAGTTTCAGAGTTCAGCGTATTCCAATAAACAATCTCTTGGGCTACATAATACAAATAGAACATTATTTTTCGGAACATAACATAAAAGTACCACAAAGCTTTATCGTGCAAGGTTTGATCGTACTATTTACACCGCCGCACGTTTTCCTCTAGATGCATGTTTTAGATTAGAGTTACTTTATGACTATTATTTATTTTTATATCGTAACCATTTTTATTACGCTGCTATTTAGTAGTAAGTTTTATTTATTTGAATTATTAGGTTCGTGGTGACCTACATTCTTTTACTCAGTAGAAAAATTCGGTTTGTTATGCTTGTCAAATATTTTCAAGAGAATGTTCCCCTTTTTACGATATACATTCAAATTACGTTTAATTTATTTTATCTGTGTGAATTTAGGTGATTGAAAAATAAAGATACAATTAAATTAAAATACCTACGTATTTACCAAAGTTTTTTTTTTACCTACAAGAAGTTATTCATTTCTGCATCACCTAATGTTTGACTGGCAGAGAATGCCTTCGGCATTAAGTCCGCCATTGCGTATTTAACGTATTAAGTGTAAATAAATAATAAGTTAGATTCAAATATCTACATTGAATAATTTTTATTACGATATATTGAATGGTCCAGAAATTGCTGTATTACAGCGCCACGTTATATTATAGTTATAATAAAAACATCTATTAAATTGAAAAATGTACTGGTCAAGGATTACTTGCCAGATTATTTTGGAAAATAAATAATGACAAATAATTACATTTTAATTTAAAATATACAAACATAAAAAAAGTGAAACGTAATTCAATAAACAAAATTAGGTAATAAAAGGACGAGATAATTCTACAACAAATCAGATCTGAGATTCCATGGTTCAGAAGGTAACGCTAAAAACGTGAACGGGAGCGCAAAGAGCTCTTCTTAATTCCCCGTCGAAATAATTGCGTTTATCGGAGCGTTAAATGAGCGTTGCGATCTTTAATCAGGACCACTCTTTTTTTGAGCACAGTGCAGCGCAAGTCCGTCTTTTTAAAGTGCCACTAGTTTATTTCTCTATGTTTATTTTATGAATTCGATAGTTTTAATAATGTCCGAGTTAAATTTCAATTTTACGGTTAGATTTCAAGCTAAAACGATTATTAAATGTGTTTCAATATTACACTAAGTTGATTATTATTTATGAAATTTAATTAATTTGAAGTATAGTCATGACTGATACTGAGACTGAGATTTAGGTAAAGATAATAACCAATTACAACGAGTACGATTGTTCAAATACACATCTATCTAGCTATCGCTACAGCTACCTACTTAAAAATCATTACTTTTTTTCTCATTGATGTTAGATGTAACCATGTATCATTACCCATATGCCTGCTTAATTATAATGAAACCGTACTGTACGTAGAGTACCATTTTGCCCTTCATCCAAGTAAACTTCTTTCGCTTCCATCAGAGTCATATTAAATCCTTTGTACATAAGTAAGTCGCTTATTTACAAAAGGCCTACAAATAGAAAAAAGATTTTAGTTGAAAAATGTACTGTTAATCGATTATATTTTCATATAAAAAAATGTTGATTTCACATTTTTATCTAATAAAGATGATACTAGTTCCCTTTTGCTTCTACGTGTTTATATGGCCCATATATAATATAAAAATAATACAAAACAACATTAAAAGCAGTTTCAAAATACGCTTCTAACCATATACGACATACTTAAAAATAATGTAAAATAACATAGCAAAAGCAAAATGTTATTTGGTTTCTGACTCTTTTGTATTTGATCAGCGAAGTATTGAACCCGAGTGCTCAAAGTTTCATTCCCTAGTTGATCCGTAAAAGATAGATCTGGACGTCACAAGCTTATATTACCATATAAATTCGATCATAAACATCTGTTTTGTTATTATTTCATTACACGTATGTTCTGTATTTAACCAAACCTCTCTCATAGATAATTCAATCACCGTCTATGTTACTTTGTAATAAAATAAATGCACAATCTATGATTTATAACAAATAATAATAATTCGAATACTTTCATAATTTTGTATCTATCACATTTATAAATTTCCTGCAGGTGGTAGAGCCACACTGAAGCTATTATTGTTTACAGCATAAATGGATCGGCTAGTCCGGGGTAGTACCACCCTCTCAAAGAAAACCGACGTGAAGTAAGTGCTTGCATTGTTGCGTTTCGTTCGGTCAGTGAGAGCGCCGGTGACCCACCTCTCTCCCTCTCCCATCACCTTCCCCCTGCCCCAACAACACAGGCTGGCAACGCTTTTTTTATTCGATCTAACTACGCTATTGACCTAGCAGGGTCTTAATAGCTTCACCGAACTACTAAGGCGAGCGCTTAAGGCACTCAGCCGATTTTATTTTTGGCAACTAGCTCAAAGGTTAGCGGCACACCTCGGCTTGGCTGCTAGATCTTGAAAAATTGACTATATCATCTTAGTCTGGGTATTTATAATGAGAATGCTAATATATTATATTTTTGAAAGAATTCTATTATAAAGCATATTTATTATAATACTAGATGATTGCCACAAATTTCTTCTATAAAATATAGTTTTGTTGTTTCAGAGGAGCCATGTTAAACAGATGGGACAGTTAGTTATCTGTAAAGGTAGATAGGATAGAAGAAAACCTTTTAAGCTATGATTACATAGGTTCGAGATGGCTTATCTAAATTTGTGCAATAGAAATTTCTCATCTGGATGATATCAGCAGAACTCATTGTTTACAAATAGGCCTAATAACATGTCAGTGAAGAATTACTCATTGTCTTCTTGGCTCAGTGTGGAACGTGTGCTCCACTCTCCATTGAATTTACTTTATAGTTGCGTGGGTGGTTTCCTTTTCCGGGTTATAATTATGTGAATTACTATATAAATTACAGTTCATTAAGACGTTACATATTAAACTAATACATTTATAAATAGCCGTCTGAAAAAATATTTTGGAAAATTGCCCAAAATTTCCAAATTTATATTTCAAAATCTTTATAGTTCTAGGATTCACTGTTATTGATATAAATACGATTACAGTTTTCTAAATCGTATATATAATATATAATGTAGATATTTTCATTAAACATAGAAATAAAAAAAAAACAACAGAAAATATTTTGCTTTTATGCTTATTAAACTATCAAATCCATGGATTAATTTTTTGTTACATTTTTAATTGGACTATTAATTATGTTTGCAATTTGTATTACTCTTTGTTTGAATTTTCCAAACTTAAATAAATGTTGTCAAAACTCCACTAAAATTAAAAACCGTTTTAGACTGACTGGCAGAAAATCAAAACTTGGAAGAATTCTAAGAGGTATGATATTTTTACAGGATCTCCTTATATAACATAGTTAATACTGACAATGTATATCTGAAAACTTAAATGACTTACAAAGATTGATAATTGGATAATTCCTCAGTTGTTACGAAAGAGAAATCCTTTTGTGCAAGCGGCTAATGGCTTTACATTGTTCCAGATTATAAGATTGTAAACAACATAACATACATACCTGTCATTTAAAATTAAATCGATATCAATGTTATACACGCGACACGTATTTAACACAGACATGAAGTGGATTGTGTATCATTAAAACTCAACGTCACGTAATGAACCACTTCGACAGAGAACACACCTATATGTATGAAATGAATCTAGCTTTATTCAAAAAGTTCACAATCATGAATGGGTGTATTTCGCTCACAAAGGAGACTCTATGCTCCGAGATTACATCATTGTGCTGAGCAAAAATGCTACGTTGGTAATTTGGAATGCACCGCACTACTCGTGAATGCCATTATGAGCTTATGCGAGGTCCTGCAGTAATGAGAAGGCGCTCCCAAATACGAAACTAGATATCTTATAACAAAGCCTACACACATATACTTCACATCATTAAATGTTATAAAAATATTAGATTTAAACTTCTAAGATCGTCGCAAATTTAATGAAAAGCGTTTAATATTGTCTTATTTGGTAAACGCATATTTTATATACTATACCTACCTTATACACGACTTTTATGTTAAAACTATTTAAGTAACATAGATAGTAACTAAATCTTTACAAAAAAAATCAATGTTTGTATGTTTGTCCTCTATGTATTCAAAAACTACTGATCAGATTGTGATAATAATTTAGTAGTGGGTTCTGGGGACGCCCGAGAGGGTTACTAGCGCAAAAAAACTATATATAAATAAACGTTTTCTTTTAAATATATTAATGAAATTGTTTACTTTAAAGAAAGATAGAGATGTTTGACACTACATTTCAATATTATTTTGACAAAATTGACATATTTCAATTAAGTATAACTCGTTGTTTTACTCCTCGGCTTCCGAATTAGCCATATTAGGTGAAAATGGTATGTTATTTTATAGGATAGTTTGGATTCACAATTGGACCCGGTAAATGTCGCTACAATCGGGTTATAGGTTTTTTAAAATTTTTCGCGTTTGAAAATAAAATTGGAACCGGTAATAACCGATTTGGTGCAGGAGAAGTTGCGCGGGTCAGCTCGTATACTATAATTATATAGTGGTATAGTACATACCAAGCAACACAGTATAAATTTGCTTTTGATTTTTCCATGTTTTTCCTTTGCACATAAAACATATCTTTATATAATAAACAACGCATACAAAGTCGCGCATATCAGCTAGTATAAAATAAAAGCAAACTCCAAAACAGAACAATACAAACGTCTGGATGCCAACATAACACCAAAATAGAAAGTACTTGTCTAAATAGCAACATGCCATGCGTGTCGACTAATGGACGTCTTGGGCGTGAATTATCCATTTACATACTACAAAAATCACACTCGTTAGGAGTTAGTAACAAGTTGTCCACAAGAGATACTGTTAAATGACACACATTCGACTCATTGTAGATACGTGTTGTAAAGTATGAAATACTATGAAAAACATGAATGTAATTATTTCAAAACTCTTTCTTATTTCTGATTATATTTTCTGATACATAATAATAGTCGATCAAAATTACATTAGATTAATTTAAATTCTTATAAAGTTATTATGGAATTAGTTTTTGCAATGAAACACGAATGACGTATTGAGTGAATGAATGATATTACAAAACGACACACTCTTAGGAAAGGTGAACCGATAAGAGCTTGTACTGATAATTATTAATGTAGCCTATTTATCCCTTAATGGTATTCTCTTAAATAAAATATCTTATACAGAGAAATTAATAGTTTTGATATTAAAAAAAGAAGACTAGGTTACTTAAAATCAAATACCTAAATCAGAAAGCGTAAGAAGTAATGCTATAAAATCCGATCAAGCAAAAAGAATGCGAATATGGCAGTAGGATTATGGTAATGAAACATTAACGTATAATAAGAAAAATAGACGTTTGAATGATATATATACTGTTTAGTTTGCAATTTCTTCTATGCACCTACATTGAAAGATTTTTTTCTTTGGATTAAATTGTTTTAAGCAATCCCTACAGTCGACATAAATGGTGTTATTACAAAAAGTTAAATACGTATTAAATACTTGCTTTAAAAAGGTTTCGTACTAAATGTAGCCCGCTCGCCCGAGGCAAGTTCGCGTTATCCTCTTTTCGCAAGTCTAACCTAATCTAAACAAAGCGAAACAAAAGAGCAAGATGGCGAACATTTAACGAGCGCCGTACATTTAAAACGTAACCTTTTTAAAGCAAATATTCAATACGTAGTATTATTTTTAATTACCCCAAAAAATATTTAATTTGTTTACTAGCTGATACCCCCGGCATCGTCTGCATTGTTTATTATATTAAAATATGTTTCATCAACAGAGAATAAACCGTACAAAAAGATATTGAAAACAAATATACACTTACTAACAAAATTCCTTACCCTCTCCTGCGTAAACTGACACTGCTAATACCACTCCTCGATGGCAAGAAAGTATACCTACTGCTTATGAAAATCGCAGTTTCTTAAAATTCTAACAACTTTATTTTAACTAAAAATACCGTGACAGGGTCTAAGAGAAGTCAATTTAAATGAATGATAGAAATTAAACCAGTACTTTTTACGTGTTAGGCGCACAACAGTAGACATCTATTATTTATTTTATATATTAGATTTATAGAATAGTTATTGTTTAAAACTCGTATTAGTAAAACTAATATAAATATATATAATATATAAATAAAATAACATTCACTATAAAACAATTGCAACCATATATTTAACTTGCAATATATGTACAATTTGTACTTCTATAAAATCAAAAGTCACTTCATTCTTACAAATAATACCACTGTAAATCTGATTTAGATAAACGAATGTCTATTAATGTACAGTGCTCAAAGCATTACCAATAAAGATGATTAAATTGTGTCTTCAATGTCATATTTCGACGATGTCGATTGAGGTTAATGACAACATAAACGTAACAGGCAAATGTATGCGTTTCGGTTCGACGAACACACCAACTGTGCGACTCACTTGAGGAATTTAATTGACTGAAATATTACAAGTTCGAAATAACAATGGATATTTTATAACTATTTTATTGGTAGGTGGTGGTAGAGCCACGCTGAAGCTATTACTGGCTTCAGGATGAATGGTAGTACCACCACAGCTGGGCCAGAGTAGTACTACCCTCTCACAAAAACCGACGTGAACTAACAGTGCTTGCATTGTTACGTTTCGTTCGGTAAGTGAGAGTGCCAGATGCGCACTTCTTCTCACCTCCCCCGCCCCAACACAGGCTGGCAACGCACTTGTGACTCCCCTGGTGTTGCAAGTGTCTATGGACGGTGGTGATTACTTAACATCAGGTGACCCATTTCGTTTGTCTCCTATGATATTAGAAAAAAAACTTTTAAAACTTATCTAAGAAAATTCTTTAATTTACTATTGACTCCGTTCGCATGTGTGTTTCACAATTCTGAGAATTTTCGGTGTAAATACTTCAGGGCCAGACAGCGTCGATTTGTTACGTCATTGACTACTTAAAATATCGTGCTTGCATGCTACGGAGATATTTAGACGTCACATAAAAAAAAACAGAAGTTGTATATGCATTAGAGCGAAGAGTTCATAGTAGTACCTACAATATTTGAATAAACAAATCCTTACAAATTTTTTTCTTTGTGACATAGCTTAATTTGATGGCTATTTTATTCTATGAGAGACGGCTAATTTTACAGCGAACAAAAGAACAATATATAAATAATAACATAAAAAAGGTAATTTAAAAATTCACACAGATATATGGTGATGTAACTATATGAATTGAGTTGGTAGTTGTGGTTAAAAAACTGACTGGTGATAACTTTCTTATGGTTGAGAGACCCCGTGTGAAAGAAGTCTTTGTGAAAGGTTTTGATTGCTAGTTGTAACTAAGAACGAGTTACTAGTACACTGTAAAGTTAGTACAATAACCCTTCGATCACATCCTGAATTCACGCCTAATGAACAAATTAGACAACACGACATCATTAAATAACATAATTGAATAATTGCGTGGCAAATGATAAATTTACAAGTAAAATAACAATATTCCACGGTTCGTTCCAGTAACATCTTGTTTGCCTACAAATAGATATTGCCAAGATCTCGACGGCTGCATTTATATATTAATATGAAAGTTACATTCGTTTAGTTACTGTTTATTACTTGCGTTTTACATTCAAGAGTGTATTATAATCTATGTATATAAAAAAATAACTGACAGACTGACATATCAGCAGACAGTTTAAACTATTAACAAACTTAAATGCGGATTAGAATGTAGTTAAGCGTTAAGGAAGGTAATTTAACCTTTAAAGTGGGCAAAGAAGGGATGAAAGTTTGTACGAAAATCTGTCATGATTTCGTTAATCAGACAGTTTGTAAATAATAACATGATAACTAAACGCATTCAAAGCCTCTGGCAATTGCTAGTATATAGCTAGTAATATTGCAATTTAGAGTTAAGTAATCTTTTACACCAAACCTACTAAAGGAATTATTATAAATAATTTCAGTAAGATGGGTTACATCAGAATAACACGTAACTTATAAAGGTATTGTTTAGATTGGCGAATATAAAGCGATAAGTATCAAGTAACTTTGAAAAAATACTACCATCTAAGTCTTATTTTAGCATACTCTACATATACCATAACTTATACGGAGATATTAGCTAATGTATGTTGTCCTAATTTATAAAAATACAAACGCAAACAAAGTCGTAGGTAGCTGCTAGTAATATATAAATAATAAATATATAAAATAGAATATACAGTGTCATAAAACAGATAAACAGAAGGTGAAAACAATTGTATTACTTCTTTGTTTCGAATAAATCATGCTTTTATATCTCAAAGAAATAATAAAAGAGCATTGAAACTATATAAATTCATTTTCACGATAAAACAGCTATAAATCATAGCTTTACGGTTAGGTTCACGCCTGAAAAGGCATCTCTAGCCATATGTCGTCAATAAATTCAATTAGAGACTTGAATTCCATTATGCGGGTGTAATCCACATGCTGAATGAGGCGGATCGTATTTATGTGGCTGATTAAATAACTAACTATATATCAGGGCATTTGAAAACCGTCTAAAACTTATTTGTAAATGATTAAAGAGAAAATACAATGAAAATAACTTTGGTAATCTTAATTAAATCATTCATCATATAGCCATATATTTTAAGAGCAAAGTATTCTTCTAGCATCGCAAATTTAAAGATAACAAATACATACCAGTTTGCAAGAGTTATTTTTCATAAACTGTATTCAATGTTGTTACGCAAATGTAAGCATTACTCATATTACGAAACCCTTTCAGCTCTCAAAGGCGCACAAAGCCGTCGACAATGCTGTCTAGTTCAATGTTTGATGGGCACCACTTTGTCTTGAAAACATGACAGGCGAAGTTAGAACCCGCCGGCTAATATTATTGACGGGTTTGACGACAAAGTTTACTGAAAAACAAATATTCTGGTCCAAGCGTTTGTCTGTTTTATTTCGTGCTGCATAACTTGAAATGACGTCATGAAATAAGTATAATACGTATTATATATAGTACCCAATGTAATTTATATTAATATTATAAATTTCAAGAGCTTCGAAAAAGTATCCGTGCTTTCTGTTCATATAGGATTTTTGAGTATGGCGGATTAAGAGTTAAGAAATTATTCATACAAAGTGTAGATCAAGAATCTTAGCAATAACGTGTGACAGTGAGCCGTAAACAGGAAAAATTATTCTCAGCTGAAACCGTGAGAAGGCTCAGCTATTTTGAAAACATAATTTGACATATACATGAACGTTTATTTAATAGCGTTTTACGAAAATGAAATATTTAAAAATATCTAAAGAGTAAATCGTTCCCAAAAACATATATCAATTTGTAAAACCAGACACCTAATGTAGTCCGGTGAAGGAGTTAAGACCTTCAATAAGTCCTAGATCAATAACGTAGTCAGTTCGAGAAAAAAAATACACCTAATAATTGAAACTCAAGACAATAAACTCATTCAAGCTAATTGTTTACTTAGATAAAACTTAAGTCAAAACTTCATCACGTAAAAACCCTCATCACTGTAACAAGTTTTTGATTAAGAGTAAATATATATATAATTCAGTTACAAAAGAAATAGACAGCTGAATACATTTGGAGGAGAATTGTAATTTTGTAAATTGATTCAATTGTATGAAATTGTTTATAAAGTTACCTCGAGGCAAATTTTACTAAGAATCATTTTCAGGTAGGAGTAAATTATTATCGAGGTCTTTGACCTCTCCGCCTCGACGCAGAAGAGACGCTGAGCCACCCGCCTTATTTAAAAATTACGTTTTAATATAGTTATTTTTAATGGAATGTTCTTTTTCTCAATTATTTATATGTATTAGCTTTTCTCCACAAAATCATATAGGATGGTTTGATTTGTAACATGATAAAGACGATTTTAACTAAGTAGTAGAAAAAGTCTAGAGAGTTAACGGCTCTAAACGTCTGCCCCACGAACATATGTATAGTACTGAGTGACAAACATTCACCAGGAGTTAGGCCACACAGGCACTATATAATGTCCTACAAACAGAGTATGGTTTCATTACCGTATTTCCCTTTACCGTAAGCTCACAACAATCAATAGACAATTTGTTTTGTTTCTCATATCCAAATCTAACTCATTTCCGCCAGGTTCGTTAGGCATAAAAAGTCGCAAAGGGTCAATCGTATCCAAAAAATAAGTACCTTAAGGTCATGTGCGAAAAATTTCGCATCGAACGCTCATAGTCCTGTTCCGCTACTTTCAAACGTTTTGCTGTAACTAGGCCTTAGAGTAAATGTTTTTCGTCCTTCATAATACTATAAATGCGAATTGAATTTAGTTTGTTACAATTTCACGCCTTAACTACTCAAAGGTTCATCATGAAATTATATACATATATACGTTGCCAGAGGTACAGAACAGACTGCACTTTAGGCCCTTCGGAGAGCCAACACCTGTCGGGAGAGCAAACACAGTTCCAGTGGGCAGTTCCTGTTCCCCACCTAAAAAAGTGTATGAAAACAACATGGGGTTTTAGCCCGTATGAATCGGACATCCTCAGCTGAGCGAAGGAATGGGTATCCGTTAAGGATCTCCCCGTGTAAAAAAAGAAGTGCAGAAATAGACGTAGGGTAGATTAAATTGACATTAACAAGAACAAACCCACGAGCAAAACTTGTTATAAATCTAGAAGCTACCAAAAATTAGTCATATAGGCTTTCTAAAAAATTGACACATTATATACCAAACCTTCCTCATGAATCACTTTATTTTTTGAGTTTAACGCGAACAGACAGACAGACAGACGCGGCAAAGGGCGTTGTTTTATAATATGTAGTGTAAAAACAATTTACATACTTTGAAATGTATTTGATTGTATGTTATTATATAACAAAAGAAATGCAAACAATTTGCCACTAAATTCTGTTAGCAAATAAAAAGAAAACTGTAAGTCCATATACTCAATAATTAACAATCTACGATCATCCCGTCAAAGTTTAACTTGTATTACTATGTGATTACCTATCCGACAACATCTTATTACCCCCACGCTCGATTACAGCGAGCTAACTCCGAGAAACTAAACTTATGTTCAATTGGATTTTAACAGGGTTGTGTCTCGACTATTGTATGTACTAATGTAACTCGATTCACCCTTTATTATTTTGATGACCACATAAGAGTACCAGAAATTTGCTTTACACTGCGTGATGTATTAAAAATACCAGAATATTTAGTATATAAATTGATTTTTAACTTATTCAAAATAGAGAACTATTATTAAATTATAGTAATCAGTGGTCGTTCAATGGTCGAAATTCGACCATAAATCAATTATCCTAGCTTCTGTGCGCGATTTCGTCCGTGCGGGATAGTTACTTGAGCTAACGCTAAGACGCAGCGGAAGCTCTCAAATCGAAAAACACCCCGATTTTGATTTTTTTTTCATTGGTGCTCCGCACCTTCTTAAGTCTTTAATATTTTTATATTAAATGAAGATGTGATATTTTTTAGAGAAGAGATAAAAAAAATATTGATCGAAACTTATACAATACATTTTGTATGATACTCGCACACCAGCAGACTGGATAAATTTCGATGTTTTTTTAAATTTTATTCCCTTAATACCCTTATCTAAAAAAATATCACGATAAATTCAGGAAATATAGAGTTTAAAAAAAAAATTTTAAACACTACGTGATCAGCGATGTGCGTTTTCTTTTCGTGGAAAAATACAGCAAACGGTGTAGTAATTTATTGAGATAATAAAAAGCGCATACGAAATCGTGCATATCAGCTAGCTCTTAAATATATATGGAAGGAGTTTAAAACTAAAATAAACCGATTAGGCCTCTCACGGCAACGGCTCAAGCCTAGGTGACACACAAATATACATCACTGCTACAACACTACACGATCACCTCTACACACGTGCACGCTACTCGCTTACACATGAAAGTGGAAGGTTTTACTTTTTTCCCTTATCGAACTGAAAAACTCTCAATTTTCCGATAATAAATATATGGAAGAGTTGTTGAGGCGTGTATGCTTGGTACACATATACGTTTCAACAACTCATACATATATGAATAGTTAGCTAGGTTAACTAAGATAGGTCGCAATTTTGCATGCAACAGGCAACAGCCAAGCCGAGGTGTGCCGTGCACCCTTGAGCTGGTTGCCAAAATAAAATCGGCTGAATGCCTTAAGCGCTCGCCTTAGTAGTCCGATGAAGCTGTTAAAACCTTGCTGGGTCAATAGCGTAGTCATTTCGAAAAAAAAAAAAACTTAAATAAAACACAGCCCTAGTTTAAAAGCGAACTGGAACTAGTACCGCGGTACTCGACTCCGAGCCACGCACTAATTGACGACGTTATCGAGCTCTCCAAGTTTTGAGCCTGAACGAACTTCAGGCTTTCAAATTCCAATTTCAAACTAGAAATGAGCGCGATAGGCGTTGCGAAGTTTTATAATAATTCGAGTTATACCGTGAGAAGCGTTGTAGTCGTGCCAGCGTTATTTATCGAAAGTTCCATAAATTTACTGACGCAGTAACAGAGACGTAAAACTTGCTCCGGTATTTTCTTGCTATTTTATTGGAGAAATTTATCAAATTACAGTAGTTAGGGCTCTTCAAGAAGAGACTGAAATGCGCTCTTAAAGGTCGGCAACACAACAGTGATGCTCTTGGTGTTGCAGTTGTCCATAGGCGACGGTAACCGTTTACCATCAGATGGGCCGTCTGTTCGTTTGCTGCATTTTGGCATAAAAAAGTAGTACCATATTAAAAAAGTAGTTATTATATAAGGAATGTTTACTCACTGAATTACCTTTTACTCATTTTAGGTATACCTAACTAGACCCTGCCCGCGACTTTGTCCGCGCGGTAATAGTCACTTTGGGCTAACGCTAACACGCAGCGGAAGCTCTAAAGAGGAAAAACAATCTCGATTTTGAAAATTTTTTCATCGGTGCTCCACTTATATTCGTCTTAGCGTGATGATATATAGCCTAAACCTTTTTGGATAAATGAGGTTTATAACACTGAAAGAAATTTTCAAATCCGACCAGGAGTTCTTGAGATTACCCGATATAACATCACAAACTCACAAACTTTACCTCTTTATAATATTAGTATAGATAAGTATAAATTAGTCTTATGTTTGGTTTCATTTCCCACTGACAATGTTTCAGATATTCTTCTGTTCTTAAACTCCTTGGAGGATGCATTACATTTTATATGAAACTTCTGTGTAAAATTTCATGCTTATACGTAGATGCACCAGTTTAACTATAGACCGTTGTATAAATGGTACAATGTATTCAAAATAACTATAAAATTATATCTATTACATTTTTGGTAGAAAAAAACAAATTAGGTACACAGGAAGAAAATAAATGTAATAATCCAACAAAACGTAAATAAGCAGTCCAAATATTAGCAGACAAGATACATTAATTTACAACACAACAACTATCACAAAGTAAATCCATACTTAACATAAAAAATCACCGATTTCAACCCACGTATTTACCTTGTTCTGATAAAATTATGGAACAATTACAAATAACGTGGATTTACATCGATTTGGGTCAAGCCATTAAACTTTTAGTGGCTTAGTCAAGTAACGCCCTAGTTACACTATCGCTGAACTGTGACATTAATATAAGCTTTTGGAAGCCAAATATCGAGGCTAGCGGGACTAACCCCCAGCCCTAGTTTCATAATGTCGTTTCAGTGCCAGGAAACTTGATACAATGGATTGACATTAAAATAATAGACTTTGTTGATAACAAAGTTAAATACGGGATACAGTTGAATAGATATTATTCATCCATAAACACGATTAAACAAGGTCGCTGTTCGTGTCTATTTACGTATTCGTTTAATTTTTCTAAAGTATACAATAGATTTTGATACGATTTTCACTGTAATTTACAGAATTTCTTCAGGATATGTGTAATATATGTATACACCCTTACACATACACTTACATATTTAATAGTTGCCTTGAACATTTACAGTTTTATTACAAAAAAGTTAAAGACGTATTAAGTACTCCCTTAAAAAAAGATTTCGTACTAAATACACCGCGCTCGCCCGAGGCAAGTTCGCGTTATCTTTTTTCGCAAGTCTAACCTAACCTAACTAAAGCGAGACAAAAGAGCAAGATGGCGAACATTCAGCGAGCGCAGGGTATTTAAAAGGTAACATTTTTAAAGGAAGTATTCAATACGTATTTAACTTTTTTGTAATAACACCGTTAATGTAAATCAAGATTGTTCTTTATGAATATGTTAGAAGGTATCACAGATTTTAAATTACGCACAACAAAGTGGAGGGAAGTGTTATGTAGCTTCTATGACTTTCATCACTACATATTATAAGAGTTCTCTGCCACGTCTGTTTGTCTGTACGTGATAAGCTCAAAAAGTACTGAACGGATTTTCATGCGGTTTTCACCAGTAGATAAAGTGATTCAGGTGGAAGGTTTAGGTGACTATTTGTCATTTTTTTTATTATCAGGGCGGGACAACGTCCGCCGGGCCCGCTAGTAATGTAGAAAGATTAAAGCGCGGAAATGTGAAATTTAGACATTTATAACGTTATGCATTTGACTCCGTACGTAGGTAGTGGATCGTTCGTTAATGTATAATGTATATATATATATATATATATATAGTTAACGTGTTTTAAAATATATTATTTTGTACTTGACATAGAAACAAACTAACCTATAATATACACGCAAAAATTCACATCAAAAGTAAAAGCAATATGTTAAAAAAATATCGAACAAATTCCTCCTATTTCTCATTTAATTTGTGGCGACACTCGAATCACAGTCGAGTGAGTTAAGTGGACCAAAAATCGTCTGTATTGAAAAACGCATGCGTTGGAAACGTTCACACGAATATTTCACCAGTAGATTGTATACATTTATCCATCCTAAATGCAACACATTGAACAATATGTATTTATATGTTGGCCTAATATTTATATTATATTTTAGAACATAGGTTTTTGATGTGAAACATCTATAGACGAAAGGTAAACCTGCTTGTTGGCGTGGCGACGCAAAACACGAACATTGCAAAATGTTTTCTCGGCCACTCGTTATACTAGTGTTACGCGGCACGCGCCGACAACCTAGCGCCCTTTAATAAATGCCGACAAACACACCGCGCCTGTGCTTAGTTGAAATTGTGTATTTAATTAAAATCAATATTTATGTAATAAAATAAATAAACAGTTATTATTTTATGAAACAAATTTGTAATACTTTATTTTTTCATTATGCCATAGCTAATTCCCGTCGTAATCTATTATTTTAGGCATATAACTTATACAAAACAATTTCGATGTTCCAAATCCACCAGGCGTCCCATGACGGCTCAATTTTTTGTATACTTTATAAGCTAAGCTTAACTACAATCTAATCTGATGTTAATTGCTAGTGTCTATGGACGGTGGTGATCACTTAACATCAGGTGACCCGCCTGTTCGTTTGCCTCCTATGATATAAAAAAAATAGTTCTCATTACTATTAAGAAACAACATGCTCTTTTATCTACTGAATACATAGTACGTAATAAAAACAGTATGTATCAATATTGGATACCTATATGGTGGATTAAATAATTCCAAAATTTAAGTGAAAGTTGATTATAAATATAGCAATATCTATTAACACCTAGCTCCTAATAAATGGGCTGAGACTTTTCAATATCAAAGACGTATCCGTGTAATAAAAGAATTATTTTATTTTAGTAGAATTTATAAAGGGTTATTGTTCTATGGTGTCAAAGCGCGACGGCCTTATATACCGTCAAGAATATGCGACGCTGAGACTTCAAATAAAATATTCAGGACCGCGCGGCGCAGCGGTGAATAAGAGCCCATGTTTGAAAGTGTAAAAAATTATACCGAGCTGACAGAAAAGCCGCTTCGTCGGCTAAGAAAAAAATGCTCTTAATATTTTACTATAAACTATTAAACATTTTATTTAGCTGTACATTAAAATGGACGTCGGTATAGATATCGTAGTATTTTTATACTAACAACAATACTTATTTATATCTTTATCTGATGAAAGCCTTCTGTAGTTTAATATGTTTGACTCTATAAATAAATTATGTATAATTTTCACCGTATCTATTAATAAGCCAATCATAGGTATACTAGGTTACTGTTTAGATAGTAGCAATAATTCTGGAGGACACTTTGCACTTGATTCTTGTTCTAAATCAATTAAATATATATATGTTTAATATTTGACCTAATTATCTAGATTATTATATATTTTTTGTCTGATGAAATCCTTCTGGAATTTAATATGTTCGATTGTATAAATAAATTACGTATAATTCTCAACGCATCTATTAATAACCTAATTGTAGGTATACTAGGTGACTGTTTAGAGAGTAGCAATATTTCTGGAGGAAACTTTGCATTTAATTCTCATTCTTAAAGCAATATAATATATGCTTAATATTTGACCTAATTATGTAGAAAAACACAAAAATTATAAAAAATCCTCTAAGCGTCTATGGTAAAGCACAGTGTCAATGACTGTCGGGTGATTTCACTTTCACTTGAAAGGGAACGTGGGAACGTCAGGAACAAAACAAAAGGGTTTATTGCCCGTTTTCTATCGAAAGTTCTTAATTCCGGGTCACCCTTTGTGGCTTTTAACACCAGTCATTGCATTTAAGTTTATTATTTTATTTATACGTTTGTAGCTCTATTCATGAAAGTCTTAGAACAAATTTTAACTTAGGTTTTCTTGGTTGTTTATTAGTATTTGTTTTAGTATTATTCTTTTTTAAATTTTAAATGTGACCAGGAAGTTTCATATACTTCAATACTGCGAGTGTCTAATTATTGACCTGGTTGTGCATAATGCCTGTTGTAAAATATACACTATTTCCCAAATCCGTAGTGTTTTTTAAACAGCTCATAAATCAGAATACCGTTTGCATCTTTTTAAAGTAAACGAATAAATATTTTTAACATCAATTTGTAAAATAAAACTTTTCATGTTTCATAATGAGTTTAAAAGTGTTGACCAGATAGCTACAGTTGAATTCAGGGTGACGATTTCATTCGGGCCGGCTCCCATTTGAATTTCAAAGACCGTTTAAAATTCAACGAGACTTTTATGATAATTCGCGTGTAACTTGTCTTCACGTTATCCCTTACCGTTTGGTGACTGTGATTGTCCCAAAATACCTGTAACAAAATGAAATTGTACATTACAATTGTTTCCATACATTTTTTTATACAGAATTAAAGATAGTAGTAGTAATATATCTTACGTAGACACTAATGAGGGCAATAATAGCTATATATCAATTACTTTTTACTTTTTTTCCTCGATCTGACTATGCTATTGACCTAGCAAGGTCTTAATAGCTTCACTGGACTACTAAGGCGAGCGCATAAGGCACTATTTTATTTGACAACTATCTCATGGGTGCACGGCTCACCTCGGCTTGAGCTGTAGCCTAATACGTACAATTCGCGACCTATGTGAGCTAACCTAAGCAACTTAGTCATACATATATAAGTTGTTGAAACATATATGTGTACGAAGCATACATACCTGAACAACTATGATATATATTTCGTATCGGATAATTTTCTACACTACAATTTCAGTTCATTATTAGTTGGTAAAATAATTATCATGTTTAAATTTAATATCATCAAGAATTTTTATAATGTATGCCAGAAAAAGTAAAATGAATTAAAAAAATATTTAAAATATTGAATCGAGGTAGATCATTATGGATTTCGCCAATATTGTTAAAAAGTGCACGTTAATGTAAAAACGTTTGAAATATCGAGCACACTTAGCTTTTATTTACATTTGTAAGTTGATGCTGTGGTCTTAATAGCGAATTTATGCGGGAACACGAAGAAATCGAAGAAATAAAGTAAAGGTAGCTTATCTCGAGAGATATTGATACTATAAAATGTATAAAACGCAAGTTACTCTGTAGGTGTTCGCAAGATAAGAAAGAAAATATTTTGAAATCCCTATATTTATGGGGCTACACAAAAATAAATGTTTATCTTGCAGCTTTTTTATGAAAGCCATGCAATACGTTTTATAAGATGTAATTCAGTTACTTTGCTACTTTTAAAAATGCAACAACATCATATTTTATGGACGAGGGATTCATTTAACATAAAGCAAATATAAGAACATATCACACGTTTAAGAGAACGATTTCTTCTCATAGAGAATAATCAAATAACCTAATTAAGATTCCTTTCTTGGAAATAAGATATCGATGATACAATGCGGTTCCATTATCACTACTCTATTTTTGTGTTTGCATAGTGATATTGGATGAAACAACGTTCGATAGTGATAATTTTGAATGTACCTATTTCCATTATTGTTCACACCAGCATTATATTTTGTACTGAACTTCCAAAAATTAGATATGATTTTATGTATTGTATATAACGAAATTATTTATCATTGCATGGTATAAAACAAAATTCTCTACCGTGTCTGTTTGTCTGTTCGCGATAAACTCGAAAACTACTGAACGGATTTTTATGCGGTTTTCTCCAGTGAATAAAGTGATACATGAGGAGCATCTTGGTATCAAATTTGTCAAGGATTTTTTTTATAATCAAGACGGGACAATATATATTTTTATAAACATCACGATACACGAATAAAAAACGCAAACTAGGGTCGGCAATGATGGCTTCGATGTTGCTAACGTCCATAAGCTGTTATGACCGCTTACCATCAGGCATAAAGCACGCTTTTTGGCCACCATAGTAGTATAGAAAAAAAAAACGCTAAATAAATTATGAACGTTTTAAAGCGTTACAACTCTAAAATTGAAAGTTTTGTCATAATGCTAAATATAAAATGTACACAATTATTCAAATTATGAGAACGTATATATACATATCTGATATGTAAATCATCATTTCCATTGAAAAACGATAATAGGATTCGTGCTCTATTGGCTCTAAGGAAAGATAAAAAGTTCATTCGCGATAAAATTGATCATTTTCCCGGAATTGCGCCTTTAGGCAAAACGGGGGTTAATCTTCCAGGAAGGTACAGTAATTTAGTCAACCAATTACCGTGATAACATTCAAATCATGATTTATATTGAAAGGACTGATAAATACAAATTTAAAATTACAATGTAATTATTTATCATGATAAATGGAAATAATAAAGAGTACGGTATCTTTACCGTCTTAGGAAACTTCCAGTTGCAAACGTGTCATGTGTCACCTTGCAACTGTAGAGAAGTGCTAATTTTATTATATCTAGTAATAACATATTATTTACATATTAGGACATTGTGAGCTCAACGATGCATCTAACATGCGTGTTATATACATATTTGAAATTAAAATAGTATACCATAATCAAGTGAAGAAATGTGAATTCGTTTGAAAGCAGCTTTAAACATATATGATCTGTGCATTTGAAATTACTCTCATTGGGTTATATTTTATGTTATTAGGACTTAGAAAGGGACAGTATTTAAAAGTGAAAGCGATTTATTATTCTGTCTGAAGGACGTTTAGCATTACGATATCGTTTCGCAGACGGAATGGCGCTGGGTGTCCTTTTATAGGCACCGAAAACAATGCAACTTAAGCCTTTAATGACATGCCCGACGACGCGGCCGAGCGCTAAATCCGCTGACAATGGCGCCGTTGAGTAGAAATAATTCATTGCGATAAATATGTTCTCATAACGTTTGTTTGTATTTTCAATACGCAATATTTACGATTAACCCCTCGGCAGACAATTTAAGACCCAGATGTCAAAATGGTAAATCATATTTTTGAATATCTAGCATTTTTTTTAATTATTATTTTACATTTTCTAATTTATTATCGTCGAAGTTTTTTTTTAATCTTTGTAATAAATAAGGTATTTTTTGAAATTAATGCTGCTAACAGTCTGTTGGCCAGTGCATAAGGTCTATATTCGTTTGTATGAAGCTAGAATCCTTATGATTTTAGTCAGTCCAGTGGTAAATATATTTTAATACTAGCTGTAATCCGCTAGTAGTAATATTCTCACTTATGTATACCAATTTCACGGCTTATAGAGGAGAGTTATAGTCAAACGAGTCAAACGAACAGCGTAAAATAAAATCTTCCGTGATAAAACAAAAGTGTTTTAACCTTCATGGTGTTAGATTTTATCAATTTTAAATATACCAAAATTCATTTTTATGTAAATAAATATAAAGTAGATTCTATTTTATATCCAACAAAAAAAATAGTACCATTAATAATTAAAATCACCATATTGGTAAGCAGTTTAATATTACAAAAATATTGATTTGATATATAATTTATACTCTGTTTTAATAGATTTAACTTATTGACGAATTAACATATATAGTTGTTTAAAAGGTTATGTTCAAAAATGGAGATTGAAATTTAACTTAAAATGCAATAGTATCGTTGGTAAGCTAACCGTTCTGGTGACGAAAAATTAATAAAAATGCAAAGTTAATATTTAATCATAAACCGAGATGCTACTAATGGCAGTTTAAAAAATCTGCGGAATTTTTATTCCGATTCCCTTAATTCTTCCCCCTTCTCCTTCTGATTACCAATTTTCTTATGTTATGAAGTAGCAAACAGGCATACAATCTATTTGATGTTAAGTGATTACTGTAAATAATCAATCATAAAAAGACCCCTGTCATGAGGCCAGTTATAATAGGTGCTGATGACTGAGTAAGAACAGATCGTATGATAGTTTATTTATGTCATAAAAGGGAAACGAACAGGCGAGTCACCTGATGTTAAGTGATCACCGCCGTCCATAGACATTAGCAACAACACGGGAGTCGCAAGTGCGTTGTCAGCCTGTGTTTGAAGGGAAGGAAGGGAGAAGGAAGAGGACGTGGGTCTCCGGCGCTCTTATTGACCGAACGAAACGCAACAACGCAAGCACTGTTACTTCACGTCGGTTTTATGTAAGGCGGTGGTATTATTACCCCGAGCGAGCCGACTCATTCATACCGAAACCAGCAATTGCTTCAGCGTGGCTCTACCAGCTACAAAAACCAAGTACCAACGCGTTCTTCAGAAATGGACAAAAAGGTCATGCTTCCACAACTATAACGTAATTAAAACAATAACACTCTTAATTAAATTTAAATAGATAAGTTTAATGTACAAATATACATTAAATTAGTATGACAGAAAGTAACTAGATGTTACACCAAAATTTGAAAATTTATAAATCAACAGAAAGAACAGAAAAACGACCATAGAAAATCCAACTAACGAGTATAAAAATAATTCGTATTTATTCTTAGTAAAGTACAGCGACATAACAAAGACGGTTACTGCGACCGTCATTACAAAGGACCGTACCATCTTCAGTTGGCTGCAAATATGAAATGAATTTTTACTTTTCCTTTGCCGCGAATGCAACTGACGACGGGTAAATAGGAAAAATTCTTTACGGGGTTTCACTATAATCCGACTTATATCCGTTCTGTCGTTATATAAGAACTGTACTATTCGGTGCGAATCGAATACTACGGATTTTAGTAAAGCTTCTTATCTGTGTATCTTCTGGATGTGTTATTTCGTAGGGCTTTTAGTGTGATCTCTACTTACGTGTTATGTTGTCCTTGTTTGCCTTTGTTTTGTATGTTGTTTATTAATATTGTTCATATAGTTTCCTTGTTAGTTATTTTAAGTAAATATTTTATTAACACTAAATTAATATTAACCTGTTTTCTAATGTATAAAACAGAGGAACAAATATACCAACATAACTTTTGAAAATCAGACTTAAATGGCTAAAGGTAATACGTTAAGATTTATAAAGAGTACCTGCATAATAAAATGTAAACAAAATTTTGTAAAAGTCATAAAAAAATGGACTTTTTTACAGTGCACAGCAATTAAGGCCACGAAGCGCTCGCATTAAGGGGCGTAAACGTTCGGTACAAGTTATGAACACGATGTGCACAACACAAGTGCATTCATTAAGGTCGCGTCGGCTGGTGAATTCTGCATTTTAATTAAAAAAATAGACGAAGAAAACGCATTAAATTTCTACCTTTTTCTGAGGTACAGTTAATTAATTTATGATAAATAAAATAAGTTTTGGACGACTACAAGTACAAGAATATATTCAATGTAAATTAAGTATAGTAAATAAATGAGGTTTGAGTTTACATACGCCTTAACGACAAAGTTGAAACATTTTGTTAATGTAAGATAACTTTTTGTTTCTGGACTGGAATATAATTGCATTAAAAAAGATTGTTTTGTATTTGGATTTATCTTCGAAAGATAACATATTTAGATTTATGTAAATAAAATAATATTATATGGAAGTTTAGTTCTCATCAGATTTCTCAAACTCCATGTTTAGTTTACATTTTATATATGGATATAAATAATACTTTAGTTTTTATTATTTCATAATTGATTTTTATAATGTTTATTACGTTGATGAATGGATTTTACAATATTTCTTTATTAAAACTTCAAACCACATAGATTAAAAAACAAATTTAATCCTACACGATCAACCCCACACACGTGCACGCCTACACGCTTACACATGAAAGTTAGTTTTTTCCCTTATCGAATTGAAAAACTCTCAATTTTCCGATAATAAATATATGGAGGAGTTGTTGAGGCGTGTATGCTTGGTACACATATACGTTTCCACAACTCATACATATATGAATAGTTAGCTAGGTTAGCTAAGATAGGTCGCGATTTTGCATGCAACAGGCAACAGCCAAGCCGAGGTATGTCGTGCACCCTTGAGCTGGTTGCCAAAATAAAATCGGCTGAATACCTTAAGCGCTCGCCTTAGTAGTCCGGTGAAGCTTTTAAGACCTTGCTGGGTCAATAGCGTAGTCATTTCGAAAAAAAAAACAGATTTAATAGATGTTAATAAATAATTTTCACAGCAAATTAAAAAAATATTACTGCTGTTACTAAGAACACAGCTTTACAAATGTGTTAATTAAAGGTAACGCAAACTAGCACACGCTTTTGCGTTTATATGTAAAAATAATAGCAGCGAATTCGTCAGAGTTAATTTAGTTTTTATAAAAATCATTCTATTTTATCCTTAATATTGAATTATATAGAGTTATAATTAAATATAATACGGATGAATAATATTCGAAATACTCATTAAAATTTCTCAAGAAATCGTTCGTTTTCTCTAGTTGTTTTTACAGCTTTGTTTATATATTTAAATGTAAAATAAATATTCATAGGGTCTATAGTACGAAGATTTTCAAAATCAAATTAAACGTAAAACAATAAAAACATAACAAAATAGAATAACATAGTAGTTCTCTTAAAATGCATGAAATCCTAAAAAAACTCTGGTATGCCGTGCATGATAAAGATACATTTATATGTAACAACGTAACATAGTTATTTCGCCACTGTGTTACACTAAAACTGCAATGAACACATTCGTAACTAACGCTACGCAATAGGTACAGTTGAATGCTCGCGAATACGTAGGCCTGTAATTACAGCAATGGCCGCCATTTTTACTACAGCTTTACACGATTTTTATATTCAAAGTCAAAATCGACGGTAAATTTTAGTAACATTAGTGTTAAAAATATTTTCACGTTTAATTTCTTGTGTAATTTGTTTTGTGTAATTTGTTAATTCAATGAATCTTTTTTGTATTTTTTCTTAGACGCAAGGAGGCTATAATACTCCGATTAACCAATCAAAGATACGCTGTCGAAGGAGGTTGTATAGAATCCTAACTAATATTATACATAGGAATGTGAGTTTATTTCTTTGTTACGCTTTCACGCACGTTATCAAAAGTACAATAAAGGCTACAATACTTCCATCTGTAAAAAGTATTGATCTGATAGGTAAACTATACATTAACGCAAATAAATACGTGAATAAAAGCTAGTCTATACATATAATAAAAAAGTAAATCTCAAATATCTGTACTTTTGAAATTTTTGTAAAACGAATGTTGCGGATGTCTAGGAATAAGTAATAAAATATATTTAAATCAATTTTAGAAATATATGTGTGTCTGAGTGTTTGTATAAATACGCATCACTATTAAAATACTTTTTTTTTCTTTTTTTTTATTGAAGCACGACAAAGTGACTGCACTATGCCTGATGGTAAGCATAATACAATCCAAAAACAGTGGCGACCACCGAAAGACAGATTATCCATCGCTGCTCGCCGCTGTCATACCGGCCATCCGAAAGTCATCCGGTACTGGATATGCACAGGCTGATTCCGAAACGCGACTCGCAGAAGCGAGTCACTATGACGGGCTTTTTCGCCATGTACATGGTGGTTGCGACCCAGTCGGGCTGTAAAACCCTACCACCCCGCTATCGCCATTGCCTCGTTCGTTGATCAGCAGGGTGCACCACGTGCAGGTGAGGTTGGCTTGGATGTCTCAAGTTTTAAGATGTTACTCGACACCCCTTATACCCCTGATACTGTGTTCATGATAGAACCACTTCGAGAAAATTATGAAGCATATGTTCGAGTAATATTTAATCTTTATTTCAATAAAATCGGAATGGTCTATTAAAAGTTATTGTACTTTTAATGATGACGGGACTTAAGTACGAGACAGTAGTAGATAATTAAATGGACTTCATACTTTCAGATGAGTTTATTAAGCACTGTCTTTCTATATAAGTTATACACACGGACGAAGTCGCGGTCACAGCTCGTTTTAAATAAAATCGACTTTTGCTAATGATAAACATCGAAACATAGTTACAGCCTGCTAATAGATATTAATAAAGCTCGCCTTACTAGCTACCTACAGTATGTTTCATAGAATTTGTTATTAAGCGTCTTGTAAAAGGGATTAAGTGTACCCGCTCTCAAATACAGCAAGAGAATCTTTTCGCATTCTAAGTATTTTACTATTTTCGTATTCAATACCCCTTTACATCAAGTATCTAGTAAGCAATTGATAGAATTCCCTATCTTTATCGATAATATAAATAAATATGTCAAAGACTGACAATTTTTATTATAATTATTTATTACTAAACTTGGAAACATAATTAATGTAGACCTCGTTTTTAGATGATATGAACGTAATTCTAAAATCAAGCGAAAGTTACAGACACCTATACATTTTTCCAGAAAATTGTAAAGAAAATTATTTCTATTAATCAGAATTGAATATAAAAAGTTTACACGTTTACAAGTTTATGTTTACAAGTTTACACGATTAAAATTAAATATTACGCAGGAAATGCAAAAGTTCATTGTGCCCGTTACTTGTGCCAAATTAAACGTTCTACTAATTTTGACGGTCAACAGCAATACAAACGGTGCGACTACGATAAGGAAATTAATCAATTAGCAATCTCTACAGTATTCAATACCGATACATGTGATAAAGTTACGGTTGAATTAACACAAATGCCACATGAGTTCTGTAAATCGACCCAAATGTATTTAAGTTCGTATTCAATATAAAGTATTCGAGGTTATTCAAGCAGAATTAAATTATCGAATTACTACAATATAGGACATTTCATTAGTTGGTAGTTGGCTTAGTTCGATACGTATGTTTATTAATTAGAGATGGGTGAATATAAACATTAGTACGTCATTTTAAAATCATACATGAGATGTTATGATGAATGCACATGTGACTTGTTTGTGTGTTACGCTTTCACGTCCCACCTACTCTACCGAGCATCATGCACTTTTGCACACAAATTGTCAGAGACACAACAAAAACATCTCTTTTATTAAAAAAAAACTGCACTATTAACGCAAGCAAAACTGCGAGTAAAAACTAGTATTATATAAAATTCACTACTCCGATTTTGAAGTCGAACTTTTCATATATATTTTTTACACTAACACGGCAAAGTATCGGACACTATGTCTGAAGATCGGCATAGTACAATTCAACAACGATGGTCATCACTGAGATAGTGACAATTTATTGTCA
Organism: Antheraea mylitta; assembly: GCA_014332785.1. Classification (NCBI taxonomy): domain Eukaryota; kingdom Metazoa; phylum Arthropoda; class Insecta; order Lepidoptera; family Saturniidae; genus Antheraea; species Antheraea mylitta. Next base: position 4,365,297 of record JACEII010000004.1, on the reverse strand, counting down.
GATGCGTTGACAGGCTCGGTTGCAAGCCTTTCGTCTATTGGATATATTCACGAGATACGAAAGACTAAAAAGGTTATGGTGGTTACAGCCAAGATGAAATATTTGTCCACAGCCCTCTTTATTTACTATAAATACACCGGCTGATCCCGGAAAGTTAAACGCTGCTGTGGGGTGATTAATGTTCGGAATCCATATCCAAATCGTGTCCTTTGACCCACGAAATATATTTGCATCTACTTCGCATGGTGGTAGGTCTCTTTCTAACTCCGCCTGTATAGCTACCACCCTGAGTTGAATATCTGTCGCCAACACCTGTTGACGTTTTCGACAACTCTATATGAGTACCAGTCCCTTTCTAACATTACCGTTGTCATCATCTTAGACCACAAAATCATATACCATCAAGTATAAAATATACATATACATGTAGAGAAGATATACGTTCTTGAGCCTCAATAAAGTTAGAACTAGTGAACGTGTCATAGGACTCCGCCCACTCGATGAGAAAATTTTCACAGTTCTAGGCTAGTTATTTTTTGATGTCGATTCACCTTTTATTATTTTTATGCCCGACAAAGCGAACGGGAATTAGCCAGTAGGTACACGTAGACAAACGAGTTATATTTTTGTTTCACAAAACTAGATTGCAAAAGCGTATTGATTAATTGCTTTAAAAAGGTTACCTTTTAAATGCACCGCGCTCGCTGAATGTTCGCCATCTTATTTTTTATCCCGCTTTTGTTAGGTTAGGTTCGACTTGCGAAAAAAAGGATAACGCGAACTTGCCTCGGACGTGCGCGGTGCATGTAGTACAAAACCTTTTTAAAACAAGTACTTAATACGTATTTAACTTTTTTTTAATAAAACCGATACAGTTTGTTTTCTGCAATGTATCAAAACGACTATGGTTATATCTCATACTACAATATACCCGAATGTTATAAGAAAACGGGCACTACATTATATATACTTTCGCAAGGTAATTCCCCTAAGAACTGAATATGTATTAGTACTAGAACTTTTCGAGCGTGTATAAAGTTAGATGTTTCCTAGTATATAATGTGTTGTTGATAGACAACTGCTTTCATGTTTGCCAGTATATTTCATAATGCGAGGCGCGTGTATACAAGACTTGCTCAACTGACTAGATTTCCTGCTGAATGTAACTTGCTATAGAAAAAGCGTGTTATTAAAACTAGAGGATGTTGCATCAACCGCATTTACATAATTAAATTTCATTGTATACAAATCTATACTTGAGATTATAAAGCTCAAGAGATTTATTAGTTATAATTTGGAAATTATTTATGCATTTCTTAATCTGTATATTGGGTAAGACTTTAAAATACCTAGTAACATTCTAGAATTCTTAGGGGCGGAGCATAATTATACAAAATATAGGTCAAAAAGAATGTTAAGCTAGAACTCGGTAATAAATATGGGTATCCGTGTAGCGTGGCGTGGGGTAACGGGCAAGGCAAGAATTATTAAAGCCGGGTGAAACCATTGAACATGGCAAAATATAAGGATTTTGAAAGGTCAAATCTTAGACGTTTTCTCATATTATTCGATTTAAAAGAACACATCAAACATTTTAAAATCATGTTAACTCAAAATCTGTTTACATAACTGCTAATTATTCTATAAATATCAGTACCTTTTACCATTTAAATACGAATATTCATTCAGTTATGACTAACAGATAAATGTTTACTTACAATCGATCCGCACACACGTAATTATAATTTAATGACTTTTTAACAACCGGTTACAAGTCGGTAGTTACAACTAAAGCGTGAAAAGTACGATAATCCGTTCAAATTAAGAAGAATACAGTTTAGTAATGATATGTTCTAATCCGTTGCATTTTGCAATTAAACATATGACACACTGATGCTCGGTTAACGTTTAATGCATCGATGCACCCTGAACACTCGTTTTATTTTTATTTCAAGTTAAGACCGATTTAGAACTATCTCTTCCCAAACGTACATTGAAACGTTCGAACAAGACCTTAAATTAGTCGGCATTTACTAAACGTATCATATATTGTTTTAGAAATACAAAGAGTGCATTCTTCAAGTTACTTTTTTCGAACTGACATCGCTATTGGCCATGCAAGGCCTTTACAGCTTCAGCGGACTACTGTTCAATGTACAAAACACTTTCATTGTACAGGTAGAGACTCAGAATACAAATTATATTCCAATTTTAAAATAGATATACAATCAAGACACAACATAAATAGTTTCTACTTAATAATTCGTGGAATAATTAATTGTTCTGTGTGATATTCGAACTCGCAACACTAAACTGGGCGGAAACGCAAGGCGATCGGTATAGCCACCGAGACTTCTGTGCAGTTCACAAAATCTATACACATGTTCATAACTGGAGTAACTTCAAAATGACAGCTTTCTACTACACTCATATGAGAGTATATATAATCCAATTTAAAATATTAAAACGAATTGAAAAAAATTTTACGCCTGTCTGCTTGTTCCGGCTAATCTATACAACGATTGGACCCCTTTTGACAGAACTTCACTGTCATATAACTTATGCCATAAGTTACTACTTACGCTTACTTATTTTATATAAAAAGGGTTTAACGCAAATATATTAAACTAAAGAATCAGAAACTCACACGCCTTACACGCCCTTTTATAATGAAAAAACCAGTTTCGCTAAATTCCATGCGATCGAAGTCACGAACTAGTGTTAAATTAGAAAATCTATTGCGAAATAAATACAAAACTATATGAACTGTAATGAACTGTAAACAATTTCTTCAATACCAACAAGAAACGCACCATTAATCGTAAATGGCATCTTCAAAGGTCAATTCACTACTGTTCGTTGACCGTTCAGCTAGCCGCTTACTTCAAACATAACAGTTATATGTGAGAAATTTGTCATAAATAAGTTTACCATTAATGTATTTCTTTCATTATTTTTTTCGAACTGACTTTTTTGACCTAGCAACAAGTCTTAACAGCTTCACCGGTCTACTAAGGCGAACACTTAAGGCATTCAGCCGATTTTATTTTGATAACTAGCTCAAGGGTGCGCGGCACACCTCGGCATGGGCTGTTGGCTGATGCGTGCTATTCGCGACCTATCTGAGCTAACCTAAGCTAAGCTAACTATTCATATATATATGAGTTGTTGAAACATATATGTGCACCAAGCATACATACCTCAACAACTCTTGTATGTTTTTTTTATGTCATATAGAAGGCAAACGAACATGCGGGTCACCTGTTGTTAAGCGATCACCGCCGTCCATAGACACTAGCAACATCAGAGGAGTCGCAAGTGCGTTGCCAGCCTGTGTTTGGGGGAATGGAGAGAAAGGGAGAAGAGAGGGGAGGGGTGGGGAGATGGGTCTCCGGCACTCTCACTAACCGAACGAAACGCAACAATGCAAGCACTGTTACTTCACGTCGGTTTTCTGTGAGAGGTTGGTGCTACCCCGGTCGAGCCGACCCATTCAGGCTGAAACCAATAATAGCTTCAGCGTGGCTCTACCACTACATGTATTTTCTTTCATTACTAAATTCGCATTTAGGTGGCATTGATCTATTTCAACTTCTTTACGACTCAATCCATTACCATAAAATTGGTATAATTTTGGTGTATCTCAGATAAGTCGCGATTTTCGCACAAAACAGGCGACAGCCGAAGCCGAGGTGTGCTGTGCACCCTTGAGTTAGTCGCCCAAACATCTCAAATCGGCTGAGTGCCTTTAGCGCTCGCCTCAATAGTTCGGTGAATCTGTGAAGACCATTCCAGGTCAACAGCGTTTTCATTTCAAAAAAAAAAATGATATATTTGTGTCCAAGATATTAACTAAATATTATTGAATATTGATATATGTACTTTAAAAGTTTAGTAGAAACAGTTAGCAAAGTTATAATCCTTTAAGATTCCAAAATATAATATACAATTACTACATATCTTTTAATATAACCAGTTTAATTAATAATCGCGTAGAATTCGACAGGGAACAAGAATAATAAATTCAAAATGAAGTAAAAAAGAAATACTATTCAATGATTCATTAATAACGAACTTACAAGTATGATTTATAAGCAGTCCACTGTTAAATTTTAAAGCAAGTCACGCACAAGTGAACTAGTTATACCCATATAATACCCACACATACTTTTATTAGTAAATCAATAAGGGAAGTTAACATGAATCGCGTCACTGGCTGTGACCAGTTTGTTCTTAAAGAAAACAATCTTGTAAACTTTATCGGGTCAGACGACGATATAAAGGGTGTATTTATTTACAGTTCGGTCGCGTTCGATCGATCGCCTCCGTCGAATGCAGTTTCCAAAAATATATCCTTGAAATTGTTCAGTGGCGGAAGTGCTTCTTTTGATCTTTAACGTTCGAGAAATAAGAAAACGTTTCCATTAAATGAATATCTGGTTTTTATAACGTAAATTTAATCTGTAAGACTTATGTATCAATGTAATTTTGATTGTAATTCATTGATAAATGTTTGATATACTTAGTTTTCACATTACTAGGAAATATCTCTTTACCAATATTGAATATTTAGTACAATTGCATTTAAGTTATGTTTATGTAATATCAATAAGGAAATCTTAATTAGTTGAAGTCTTAAATTATATCTCACTAGCCTCTGACCGCGACTTCGTCCGCGTGGAATAGGGCTAACGCTAATAACACGCAGCGGGAGCTCTCAAGAGAAAAAAAAACGATTTTGAAATATTCTTCATTAGTGGTCCGCTCTTATTAGTCTTAGCGTGATTATAGTCGCTTATAACCTTCCTCGATAAATGAGTTATATAACACTGAAAGAATTTTTTAAATCGGACCAGTAGTTCCTGAGATTACCCTCTATAACGTCACAAACGTTACCTCTTTATAATATTAGTATAAATTATATTTGATGAACAAAATATAAAATTACTAACCTTTATAAAAACAGAGCCCGGTCTATCCATTAGATTATTTTACAAAGCGATATGCACACGTTCGCACATTTTAACCACGGAAAGAGCAACTGCCCATAAATGAGGAAACCTCAAAGTAATTCGAGCGTTCAAAACATCATTTTGGACGATATACAACGTTATTACGTTTGCATATTTAAAATGAATAACAATTATAATTCTACGTTCAAATAAAATGTAGAAGATTCTAGCATATAATTTAAAATATGGTTTGTTACTCCATTTTGAGTATTCATAATGTACAGTGACCGCGAACTTCTTACATATCAAAGGTAAATTAATATTCGTACATACAATTTATTTTTTACAGATTAAGCAAGGACGATATATACAGCTGTAATTGTATTTCTTTTTTTATTTAAATTTAAATTAATCACTTAAAAAATTGCAACACTATATTGAAAAAAATAAGACCAATAGTCATTATCGAACTCTAACAACACGCGAGCAATTCAAATTGTCATAGAAAGTAACATTTCACTTTTATTATTATCTTCCTATACCTATACATTATATAAATAAAATGTAGAGGTTTGCATTGTGCGTGCATCACTCAAAAAGAATTAGATTTCGAACATTTTTTGATGTGAAACATCTATAGGCACTGGTAAACCTGATTGTTGGTTTAGAGCGAGGTGGCGACGCAAAACACGAACTTACAAGAAATACTCAAAAACATTTGCAACCCTAGGAGTACAAACATAAGATTTAAATTGTTTTGTCGGCCACTCGTTATACTAGTGTTACGCGGCACGTGCCGACGACCTAGCGCCCTTTGATAAATGCCGCCAAACACACAGCGCCTGCGCCTAGCTGAATTTTTGTATTTAATAAAAACGAATATTGTACAAAAATAAATAAACAGTCACTATTTTATAGAACAAATTTGCAGTTATTTATCGTTTCATCACGCTTTAGTTGATTCGTGCCGTAATCAGTTCTTTTAGACATATAACTTACACAAAATAATTTTGATATTTCACATCTGCCAGGCGTCCCTTGACGGCTCAAAATTTTTTGTTGAATTTTCAGACATTTGTTCCTTGTATAAGAAAATAATTATTACAACATTTAAATTTTATTTAGAATCGTATATAAATAAACTGTAAATGTTACAACTAAGATTCATAAGCGCTACACATTCAGCAATATGTTTCTTATTGTGGAGAAATGAGGCAAGTGGTATGGTGCCTATGTTTTTCTCTATTGATAAAATATATCGATATATTTTTTTAACAAAATAATGTAGGAAAAACTCATGTCTACAACCTCTTCTTATAACTAGAATAAGGATTCAATAGCGTAAATGAAAAATAAAAAAAGTGTGTGTTTACTTATGTACACGCGATAGAAGTTATACTTCTTTGACGTAATAAGATAAAAATCTTTTCAAAAATTTTATCTTTCGGCTTATTCCACGTTCGTAGAAAAAACGACACTAACAGGAACTAGAAACTAACTAGAACGAAGGTATTTAATACATTGAAAGTTTTAATACAAACAAATACAAAGAAACAAAATGTTGACCATAACTAACTTCAGGGTGTCAGTATTTCGTGCGAGTGCATCGTAATCTTTAAATATGTACTCTCATCATTTAACGCGCCAAAAGAAGTATAACTTCAACAAGTGTAAATTTTTCAATAAATGTACAAATCAAATTTTAGTCCCTTGTGTCCGAGTGTTGGAAAGCGATTAAAATTTTAAATTACAAACAGTAACGGAAACAGTTCTCACCAATCTTTTTGGCCGCTTTGAATATAGCCCGTAAGTTCATACTAGCGCATAATATCGTCAAGAGTTTCAAACAAAACAAAATCGATCATCTACACATAATATAATACTTACTTATACCTAAATCTGCGATTTACGCAACTAGACAGAGCGGTCAAAAAGTTTGGCGTAGACTGTACTTGTCCTCAGACATATTACAATATAGTGATGATCATTTGAAATTTGTATTCCTGTGATATAACTTCACAACAGGTTGAACCTTTTAAAACAAATATCGGGTTATTATTGTATTTCACAGTACAGATTTGTTTAGATGTTTCGCGAAACGGAGAACATTACGCAGACGCTGTGGAAATGTTCAGCATACGTTAATGATATTATTGGGAGCAGAATTACTGTAAAGCTTAATGTTAGTATCAGAGTAAAATTACTATCAAAGAAAGAATTTAGAATAAATCGAATGGAATCGAGTTTTAAATTTCATGTTCCTATGAAAATTTAATAAATACTTTATATATATAGCACATCTATATATACTCATGGATATATTTAGATGAACGCAAAATAAAGGTAAAATATCAGAAAATATATTGTTACTGTACTGTACGGTACTGTCTCTAATTTGTTTTTTTTTTTCGTTTAGTGTAATTTCCTTGTTACAAAACGGTTAACTTAATTTGTTCTATTCAACGAATTTTAAAAACTTATATTGTACAAATAAACCTGTTTTCATATCAACTTGCTCCTTTTTAATAAGTTCAACAAATATGTCCATGAGTGAATATATAATGAAAGTCCCTATAGTTATTTTGAGATTCACTCACATTTTTATTGCGTTTATATAAAGTACATGGTCGACCGAGCCTAGCTCGGTTCTTTAAAAAATAATTTTAAATTAAAATAAACTGGTAGGTTTGTCACACAAATTGGTTCTTTTTTTACCAAAAAAAAGACAGCTACCTTATAATCATAATAATAATATTATTGATTTAATTGTAATAAATTGTTCTGTTTGCCTCAAATAATTATCATTTCTTTTACAAAATTAAAAAAATAAAAGAGGGCATCTCTGTTGTCGTCACTCAGATTCAAACTGAAGTTAGACGGATTTTCGAAGCAACCGATTTCCATCTGAACTATTTTTGTTTTGTCAGTGGCGGCGAAGTTTACCTTTATGTTCTGGCTACCTTTATATCTTTTTTTCATTGCCCGAAAACTAAGATAAAAAAGTTTTCTATGAATGAAATCTAGCTAAATCGATGTGTCGTCCCTGAAACCACCTACACACTAAGTTTCATGGAAATCGCAGACGCCGTTTCCGAGATCCTGAATATATAACAATATAAAAATATACAAGAATTGCTCGTTTAAAGGTATTAGATATACCCATGAGTGCAAATACAATAATGAAAGTACAGTTCTTTTGATGTTTTCTCAAGTCTAAACTACTGAAGAAGAAGACTATGACCATGTGGAATTTTTCTTAGGTTACTTAATTTTTGGATTCGATTGACCCTCTGACATTTTAAATACTGTCCGACTAGTTTGTGATAACTACACATATACCACCAGCCACAGTAGATCTGTCACACTCGTGTGACATCCCATAATTAGTGTATGTTATGTTTCACAATCAGTCAGAGTTATTCAGTAAGCTTTCTGTCCAGTCCAGTACAGCATCGTTAATATGTCGTTACAATAATGATATCTTCCTTGATTTAAAGCATTATTTTATCCGATCTAGTCTTATAATTGAGAATATGAGTTTGTTTATTTGTAAGGCTTTAATCCTTAATTAGTTTACCAACCGTCATGCAATTTTGCATACAGTTGTCAAGAGTAATATTAAAATTAAAAAAACAGGAGTTTTGCTTTTAACAAAAATTTTAAGTAGAAAATTATAATTCAAGAAAACTTAATTACAAACATTTCTAAGTATTTTTACATAGATCGGTACAAAAGGTTTCCTGAACACGTGCCAAATTTCTATGAAAAAGTAATCGATACTCAGTAAAGTAACACTTAATGTAATCGAGGAAAAAGAAATTGCTACTTATTCCGTTTGCAGACATTGTTCAAGATATTACACCATTGGTCTCTGATTATTCTAGCCACGAGGCGATTACGTGTCTACAAACTTTACATTTGCCGTTGGAATCCCGTTTGCCACTATAATTTGAACTCAATCCTTTAATGCTTTACTCACGTGTCAGTGTACAATAGTTAATAAATGTTTAAATGTGATGTTGGCAATAATACAAAGAGACAACTATGAGTCAGAGTGACTGGGAGACTAACATGTTCCTCAGGTCTAGGTATTTATATTTTTAACTGTATCGTTCGACATACCTCTCTATTATTTTTTACTTGCAAAATGAAATCAGGCTGCAGCATAAATCAATTAAAACCTTTTATTGTGTCAAAATTAGACCACATTTATCCTTGTTTCCAGTTTTATTATTATTAAGGTTTCTGCTAAACAGGGTACACTTATTATAGATTAGAAGACGTTAAAAATCGTGAATGACGGATGGAGATTTATAAATAGAAGCTTGTTGTAATCGTCTACTCATCGATGTTGAGAATATTTTTTCTTTTTCATAACCCTAATGATCTCCAACAGTTCTAAACAAAAAAAAAGAAAAAGGTACTCAACTATTTTATCTACCCAAATTTACATATATATAATACAGAAAAATTTATAAATTACCTAAACAGTATTGTTCCATAAACCAAATAATGTATTTATTTTTGATACATTTGTGATATATTGATATTCCTTAGTGGTAATATTTTTAAGGATAAAAATTATCAAGGAATAGTTGTTTACAATGACCGTGTGTCAACCGTTTTAAAATCTGCCGCTAGATGCCACTTACCACAAAATTAAAAATGGTGTTTGTTTTTTTTTTTTTCGAAATGACTACGCTATTGACCCAGCTTCACCGGACTACTAAGGCGAGCGCTTAAGGCACTCAGCCGATTTTATTTTGGCAACCAGCTCAAGGGTGCACGACACACCTCGGCTTGGCTGTTGCCTGTTGCATGCAAAATCGCGACCTATCTTAGCTAACTCTACCTATATGTATGAGTTATTGAAACGTATATGTGTACCAAGTATACACGCCTCAACAACTCCTCCATATATTTATTATCGGAAAATTGAGAGTTTTTCAGTTCGATAAGGGAAAAAAAAAGTAAACCCTTCCACTTTCATGTGTAAGCGTATAGGCGTGCACGTGTGTGGGGGTGCTCGTGTAGTGTTGTAACGGTGATGTATATTTGTGTGTCACCGTATCGCGCAAGCAACGCACTCAAGGGCTCTCTGCCGAGGGATCGAACCTAGGCTTGAGCCGCTGCCGTGGGAGGCCTAATCGGGTGTAAAATGGTGTCAAAGTTATATAGTTAACGCTTTATGCGTTAGTACAATTTAGTTAAATATAAATAATTTTGATTTCGATTAAAGTTTTGAAAATTAAACATGTAGAAAATTGTATACAACACAGAATGACTGCGTTGCATCTAATGGACCAGTGGCAAACCTCTACCAATCATCTCAAACCGCAGGGATATTATTTACGTCAAAACTTGACGATCTACAAGTTTAACAAAAGGGAAATCGAGTGAATCATTTGTTTGACTCACGCTGTGATAAATATTTATGAATTTAAGATAAAGGATTTAGTTCAAACAGGTTGTAAGATTTTTTTTCACAATGAATTACAAGAATAGTTTCTTTTTTATATATAAAAATGACGCATTGTTGGTTCTGGAGGCAAAAGCGCATTTTTTTACGATTACAAACCTCATTAAGAACGAAACCTTATTAATGTGTTGTTTTTAAACTTCATGCTGTTATGTTAGTTATTAGTTTTAACAAGTAAATTAAAGAGTTCTTAGAATTTGATAAGACGTTAGGTTTATGGATAGAAGAAGAATAAAGTAAAAAGATAGACATGAGAATATATATAGGGAGTTGGAAAAAAACAGAAATAAATATGTAGTTAGCAAAATATAGAGGCAAATAATTATTTGTTGATTTTTGTCAAGTGTCAACGCAATCCATTTGTGATTTTCAGAGTAAAGAAAGAAAGTAAGAGGACTACTGCTTAGACTCACTGATGTAACTGTTTAGTATAATTATTTATCAAGTTTTCATAATATTCCAGTTTATCAGTAACTGTTTAACTATAAACAAAGTAATAAAAGTATGTGTTTATTTCTCAAATGATAAAGTTATCTATACTTTCAAAAGTTTTGAATACTATTTAATAACTGCTTTTGATTGATATAAACTTATTTGAAACTCTTGTTTAAAATTATACGTAACTGTAAACAAACATCACTTATTTATTTTCAAATAATTCATATTGTTTCTTTGAAGAATATTTCTATCTTGATTGATAAAATTGAAATATAAGACGTGCTGACTGCGTATACGTTTTCTATTAAAACTTTTAATATTTTATATTACAATAAATATGTTTGCAGAAAACAAAAAATACAACTAGTAATATTAGTAGCTGATTAGATTATCTTTTATAAAATTACAAGCAGACCCAGCGGACATTGTCTCGCCCTAATAATAAAAAAATCATTGACAAATTATATACCTAAACCTTCCTCATAAATTACTTTATCTACTGTTGAAAACCGAATGAAAATCCCTACGGTCGTTTTTGAGTTTATCGTGAACAGACAGACACGTGGTAGAGAACTTTGTTTTATACTATTTAATAATAATACGTGAAACGATAGGCCATTACTGTCAAAGGTTCGTTAACATTAGATCACTCATTAAAACGCTATGAAAGACTTTCGTCATACTATTTTACGCAACGTTATCGTTAAATTAATGTATCTGCGTGGGCTTACAGCCCTAATTTTAGTAACTGTTATTAATTAGACGTTATATTCCTATTTACGTGCTTTACATCAATAAATATGAAAATACACTCCACACATAAGGCCATATAATTCCAAAATAAACATATATTGTATTATGGTATATAAATATCTACATACCGTACATATATATCCATACATGAATATATTTTTATATTTGAAATATATATTAAATTAATTTAAGGTTAATATATGGTTTTAGGTTATCTTATGTTAAATATATATTTAACACGCACACAGAACAAGCGACCTCTTAGTTTTATAGTAGGAATTACTATTAATGCACAACGAGAACTATCATATATACAAAAATTTAATCTCAAGTATGAACAAGTTATTTTAATAACTACCATTTGCACACGACTTCGCTTGCGTTAATGTAATAAAAGATATTTTTCTATCCCGTATTTCCTCAGTACCTCAGTAGTTTTTTTTTTTAAGTAAAATAATACATTTTTTTTATATTATGGGTAATAAACTTATTAATATCTCATATACTAGAAACTATTTCAAGAAACTGTTTCAGATAAAACATAGAGATACTGTTATACATTCGGTAAAGATTTAAGTGCCCAATGATAAGTAATATTTACAAATTGATTAATAGACTACGTATTGTAAACAGAAGTATTACATACGGATTAACCAACGTAACGAAGAGAGATGAAAACTAAATTAAAGAGAATAACAAACCACACCGTGCCTACCGTATTCATTGTGCGAGGCATCAACATGACAGGCGCGAATACGATAAATGAAATCTAAAAATATGTTTCCAGTGAAGTACGCTTTACACTTCATTCATTTCACACAGTGCAGTGAAAAGCCTCTTACATGGCTGTGAACAAATTTCAAAGGATGAAAGTATAACGACATTTTATATTCAGATATATACTACTGTGGACATATTAAAGTGAGAAAAGAGTTTTCAATGTAACATTTTAAAAGAGTTTTGTATACATTTTTAAAATCGCTTTTATTTTTAAAGTAAAGATAGGGGGGAATTTTTAGTAGGATTTTAGTTTATTATGTAGTGGTTTTTATATTTTATTCATAATCTAGTGTTCTTTGACTCTAAATTTGTGTATTGGTGGCGAACTGAAATTTTTTTCTTTGTTGTTGAAAGGTTGGATTTATTTTCGCATTTTTAAGGAATAAATGCAATCTGGGGAAAATTGTAAAGAAAGAAAAGTTGCGTTTTATTTATTTCATTTTAGTCAAAATATTACTTTGGTAATCTGTGACTAATAAATACTATTACAATTATATCGTATAATGATTCACAAACAAACATTTCTTATGTAATTGTGATACAAACACACTACTTTGCTTGGTGGCATTTTCTGTAATATGGTCGTTTGACACTAAATTTGTATATCTGTGGCATTTAACGTAATATAGTCCGATTATTGTACACAGTGTGTGAAGTGCATTAGCTCCGAGCATTAACTCTGAGATGCCACAAAAAGACACCGGAAAGTTCTAACAAGGGGCCTTGTTATAAAATTGGAATTTACAAGAAACTGACAGTTACTGGCAAAGCAGTAATAATCTAGATTTGCCAAGAATAAAAAAAGTAACGACAGAAGATAGAGCCTTTACTGTAATTGCAAAGTCAATGTGAGTTCATAGCTTGATAAAGCAATTCAAAGGATACACAGGTAACTGCATTATTACTTAGTTATCGAGCTTAAAAAAGAGAGAAATAGTATAAACCGCTTGACTTAAATTCTACAATCCGTATTCCGCCTAGACTGTATCCGTTCTACGTGCTTAACACGTCTCTTTTGCATTAAGCAGGTTGTATACGCTTTCGATATATAGCCTACAGCCGTCGGCTTACACAGCATTAAACACTGGAGGCGTTTCACACGGAAAATCGATTTTTCAATACAAGGATTGCATCAATTCGCCAGTTCTTATTAGAATCTTTTATTGTAAGTTATTTTTTTTGTAATAAAGTTATAACATGAGACAGTTATAAAAGCAATTATATTTAACAAGTGAAAGGTTAGAAATTAATTATTGTTGCATTAAATTACCATACAAAATATATCTCTAAAATCAAACTGATTTCGAAATCTATACATGCCTGTGTAAATTTATTCTTTTTTTTTATTGTAGCACAACAAAATGACTGCACTATGCCTGATGGTAAGCACAGTGCAATCCAAAAATAATAGCGACCACCGATTGACACACTATCCATCGTCGGTCGCCACTATCATGCCGGCCTGCAAAAAGCTGGATATGCACAGGCTGATCCCGATTCGCAGAAGCGAATCACTATAACGGGTTTTTTTCGCCATATACATGGTGGTTGCGACCCAGTCAGGCTGTAAAACCCTACCAACCCGCTTTCGCCATTGCCTCGTTCATTGATCAGCAGGGTGCACCACGTGCAGGTGAGGTTGGCTTGGGTGTCTCAAGTCTTATGATGTTATTTGACACCCTTACACCCCTATATTCATTTATTTACTCACAATATCCTCTGCTCGCGACTTCGTCCACGTGGAATAGTTAGTTTGGACTAACGTTAACACGCAGTGGAAGCTTTCAAGAGGAAGTAACCCCGATTTTGAAACATTTCTCATTAGTGTTCCGCTCCTATTAGTTTCAGCGTGATATACATATATACATGCGTGTAATTAATATAGCCTAAAACTGTCCTCGAAAAATGAGCTATGTAACTCTGAAAGAATTTTTCAAATCGGTCCAGTAGTTCCTGAGATTACGACATTACAAACTCCAACTTTATCTCTTTATAATATTTGTATAGATATGGTATGACAACAAGGATTCATAATAAAAATATAGCTAAAATTACTAAGTTTCTTAATCAAAATAAGAAATTAAATGTAACACAGTATTGAGTTAACTTATAGTTGAAACATATTAAACATACAATATACATTAATTCCCTTTTTTTAAACCACTATTATTTTAGTGTGAATTTTTAAACTGATCAATGAGACCTGATCTACTGACACCATATTTATCTACCTCTATTTAACTCGTGATGGTAAGTAGAAAATAGGTACCCATACATCGTAGCATCGGCGCTATTCAATGCAAATAACAAATAATTAATTACGCCTGAGTGCTCATTTGTTCCCACATAAAAAAATACTCACAATAACTTGGCAAGAAACAACTTTGATTAAGAACAAATTATCAATAGATATAGCTGCAGGTACATAAGGCAAAACATTTTATGTTTATGGGATTATATTTAACTCATAACTTATACTTTTCCAAAGAAGCTTAACAAATATTGAAGTTATTTACGAATTTGCTTAACATAAAAAGCCAAATATAACAACGCCTTTTGCGTTCGAGAAAACCCTAAATTTCTGTTATTATAAGACTTTGAAATATAATCATTTGATTAAGAATATTAATTAATTAACTTGTTTTACACCCTTCATACCTCAAAGTTCTATAACTTGGGAAACTTACTTAGATTCGCTACATTAAATCTCTAAATTGTAGAAGTTTTACTAATAACAATCAACTTAAAACTTAATTATAACTGAGACTCATTATTATATTGTTTTGCGTGATTACAGTAACAAACCTTTGGTTCTTGTTCGACATCATAAATATTTAATATACCATAATACAGACGAACTTTATCTAACAAACACACACCCGCCCTGTAGGCGAATAGAATAAAATTAGAAAAATATAGTATTTAAATATACTAGCTGTCACGCGATTCCACGTCCACGTGGAATTTAGCAAAAACATTTTACTCGGAGGGAACTTGCGTAAGAGGCACGTGCGACTCTGGTCACCGTACTTTAATTAATTATATTTGCGAGGAACTCTATTTTTTTAAGATAAAAGTTATTTAAGTTAATCCTTATAATATCAGATATCTCCCAGTGAAAGCCCCGTTAACATCGGTCTAGTAATTTCGAAGATAAGACGAAACAAACAGACAAATAAAGATCTCAACAAATGTATTTTAAATCTCTTGTCAATATTGTATAACTACTGTAAATTGCAAGCTGTGTTCACTGTTTTAAAGTCATACACCAATTGTTAATTCTTATTATTGCTCGATTATATTCCCTATTTATACGAGGTGGAATTAATTAAAAAAATAAACTATACGGAAAGGCGTGGTGATAATTAGCGTAGATAATAAACTGAAATGTACTCTTTCTATAAAAGCCTCTCGAAACCTTTTTGGTGATTCGGACAAACATGATATTTATCAATTATATTTTATGTACAGATTAAGTCAACATGTACTGTTGAAAATATTGAATTAGTTTAAAAAAGGTAAATGATATAGGGTATCTTTAATTAAATTACAGTGATGATATTATGATACATAGGCATCCGGCTTAAGAATTTTATTTGAACTAGGAATATTTGTATATATTATATTTCACATGAAAAATAATCTGATAATAATAATAACAATAAGACTTCTCCTGGAGGTACTCCTGCTACTTAATTAAACACTAAGTATCAGAGATATCTAGATAAATACTAAAATAATAATAAAAAATAATTTAACATAATAATAATTCTGATTAAAGTGACAAGGAAGAATATTAAATACCGCGCAAAACTATGTAACAATCGGATGGACGTCACCAATTCTCAAAACCCTTAATTAATTTAATCAAATATTTTCCTGTATGTAATCTAATTAATTGTGTATAAACCATAAACATGCAACTATGTTTTCCTATAACAAATGATAATAATAATGGTAAATTGTTTAATTGAAATTGGCTCCAGCGACCTAACTATATCTGAGCATGTACTCAATACGCAAATACGACTCCGTGACTTGAAGCAAGTTTTACATGAAACCATTATTATTACATCCCTAAAATTCGTTCTCGATATACTTTATCGATTCAATTGAATTAAAATAATAAATAAGGTTAAGATTGTGGCAAATATTTTAAATTCAAATGAATTATGATATTTCAGGGAGTTAAGAGAATAACAGGAATCTTTATCTATACACTATTATTGTTTCATGTAGCCAATTTAAATCAGGTTGGTAATGAATACGGTAATTGATAATTTCTGTAATACCAAGCGTACAATTTAAATTTTATTGTTAATAGCAAACATCATTCAATGTTATAGTAAAGTATTATTATAGTGTTTAAATTTTATGACATTGTATTCCGGTGAAGCTGTTAAGACTGCACCTAGCAAATAGCGTAGTCAGTTCGAGAAAAAAAAAGTTTTATGACGGCTGTTTGACATGATTTTCATTAAACACATTCGGGAGCGTCGTCAATCGACGTTGGTTCGAATCCTTTTAAATGCGCCGAAACTTTCGATGATCGAAAAAATCGTGATGACAGCATAGTATGGTGGTGTAGGGCTTTTTATAAATAGTCCTACTACCACCCTCAAGTTGAAATTCGTCGCCAAGCAACTATAGTGTTCAACAACTGTACTTGAGGGCCAGCTATAGATCAGTGTTTTTTAACCTTTTTCATGACACGACCCCCTTGCTATGTAACATTATTTCACAAATCCCGCCTTTCGCTGTGTGTAACCACATTTTTTGGTTAAATACATAATTATCAAAAAAATGGGAATGTGACTAATACGTACCGTCGTTTTGTTTGTTGAATTATATCAATGTATGAACGCCTTTAATTACATTTTCCTAATATTTTTTTTTTATTTATTGTATTTTTTTTTTTGTAATTTTTAAAATTTTGCGACTCTTATGGAGTCTTTGCCACCTCTTCGGGGATTATAAGCCACATTTTTAAATGCACTATTATGGAATATAATAAATATTTAATTCCATATTGAACTATTAATCTATTATTATTAATCAACAAATTAGGAATATCGAATAAATACGAAGATTTTGCATTTTAAATGCACATTTGTAATACTAAACAACAGGCATTCATTCGTTCATTGTTTTCAACTTTTCACGGTAAGTGTCAACATATGCATTCTCTAGTCAAATATTTCATTTTTAAGTAATAACAATATTATTTTTGGTAATCAACCGCCAAACTCACCATTATCTGCAGTTAGTTATTAAGTTTCACGCACATTGTGCTGGCCATATGTTTTGTTAGTACACCGTTTCTATAACGACAGTTGCACAAACGCAGGTGTTATAACAGATGTCATTTGCTAAAAGGTTGGAAGCCATAGTAATGTATTCCACGTTATAACTTATATTTTTAAACAGTGTATATGAACCATAGGTATTTCTCTATTTAATTAAAGTACCTGGGCAACTGAGCCTAGGTCTGTTCTTTAGAAAACATTTTTTAATTATAATAAACTGTTAGGTTTGCCTCACAAAATTAGCATTTTTTCACGTGAAAAAAAAATATTAAAAAATATATTTCAGCTGTAATTATAATTATAACGTTATTTATTACATTAAACTGTCATGTTTAATTTACAAAATGATCATTTTTACAATATATATATATAAATATATATAATTATTGTATTTTGTAAAAATGAATTTAGTTTAAGTTCTCAAATATGAATGTACTAACATAGGTTTTAAGAAACATCTTTACTAACACAATTAGTATGGACTCTAAAAGTCTGATATAAAGATTATATATATATATATACACTCGGATTCGAACTGGGGTAACACAGATTTTCGAAGCAACCCAGTTCACCTGAGCTATTTTTGTTTTGACAGCGACGGCGAAATTTACCTTCATATTCTAGCTATATTTTTTAATTGCCTGAAATCTCAGTCAAAAAAGCTTTCTATGAATAAAATCTAGCTAGATCAATTTATCGTCCCCAACTATCTGCATACTAAATTTCACGGAAATAGATGACGTCGTTTCCGAGATCCTGAATATATACAAATATAAAAATATACAAGAATTGCTCGTTTAAAGATATTAGATAGATTATTTTAAGGATTATTTATTGCTAATCTAAACCTTGTAGGTAGTAGTCACGCTGAAGCTATTATTGGTTTTAGCATGAATGGGTCGCCACTCCCGGGGTAGTACCATCCTCTCACAGAAAACCAACGTGTAGTAACAATGCTTGCATTGTTAGCATTTCGTTCAGTCAGTGAGAGCGCCGGCAGCCCATCTCCCCTTCACTCCTCCTAACCCCAAACCCAGACTAGCAACGCGCTTGCGACACTCCTGGTTTGCAAGTGTCTATGGACGGCAGTGTTCACTTAATACCAGGTGACCCGTGTGTTCGTTTCCCTCTTATGACATAAAAAAAGTCTAGGACTCATTTCTTATTGAAGTTTAAATGTAAATACGTATACACAGTACGATCTAGCAAATCCTTGGACCAGTTTGCTTCATTTTTACACACTCGTTACATGACAATGTTTCAAGGAAATATTGGTAGATAATGACGAACTTCGACGCGACACGCTGCTAGACTCTGTGTCTGGTTTTGTTTAGGAGAATAAATAGGACGTCTGTGTCATAATTCACAATAAAATGATACGTAAGATACAATTCGCAGTATAACTTGAAGTGTACACAAAAAAATCACTACTTAGATAACCCAGATTTTATGGTATTTATGACTTATAACAATTCGATGTTATTACAAAAAAGTTAAATACGTATTGAACATTTGCTTTAAAAGGGTTACGTTTTAAATGTACCGTGCTCGCTGAATGTTCTCCGTCTTGCTCTTTTGTCTCGCTTTGGTTAGGTTAGGTTAGACTTGTGAAAAAAGGATAACGCGAACTTGCCTCGGGTGAGCGCGGTGCATTTAGTTCGCAACCTTTTTAAAGCAAGTATTTAATACGTATTATTTATAAATCTAATATTTATCGCGTTCTATAGTAAATCTCTATATCTTGACAACATGCAAATAATTTAAAAATAAAATTCATTAATTTACGACGAAAAATTTCAGAACTTCTCGAAATTTCTAAAACTAACACACCCATACAAGGTAAACGCGTTGCAAGGTGATGTCATTGTTAACAGTACTGTTGACAGTACCAATAGACATACTCGAACATAAAACGAAAAGATTACACCGAAACCCTTTATCGTGGCACTAAAAGTGTGAAGGTTATGTGACCTTGTAATACATCAGGCGTGTTATGCCGATGAACTCGACATTAGAGTCAACATATCGATTACATGTTTTGGTTATGCATAAACTTTCCTTACTACTTAATAACTTGTACAATGTTTGTTATATTACTTGAAATTAGTATTAGTACACAGTATTTAATTAAGCTTAATATTACATTGGTACAACATACAAGAAACTAATTTTTCGTTTCGAATTTTTATGAAAGATATGATAGTTACATCGATACCGATTTTTTTTTATATCATAGAAGGCAACGTAGGTGGGTCACCTTATGTTAAGTGATCATCACCGTCTAAAGACACTTAATAGGGTCGCAATTGCGTTGCCAGTCGGTGTTGCAGGATGTGGGGGAGGAAAGAGGCGATGGGGAAGATGAGTAGAGCTGAGCCTCCGGCATTCTCACTGACGGAACGAAACACAACAATGCAAGCACTGTTACTTCACGTTGATTCTGAGAGAAGGTGGTACAACTCCGAGCGAGCCGAGCCGTTCATACTGAAGCCAGTAATAGCTTCAGCGTGGCTCTACCACCTACAGAAATATTTTGGGCCATATTATAAAACATACTTTATGATCTTATAATTTATGTTAAAACAATGTAAGCACAATGTGCTGTAATTTTAGTAGTCCAGTGAAGCTGTTAAGGCTTATTAGGTCAATACCGTAGTCAGTTCGAAAAAAAGCTGTCATTTTATAAATTGTGCACAAAATCGTGTATTAAAAATGGTAATATTCTTGGCAAATATTAAACAAGAACGTTAAAACCTTTATTACCTCTCTTATTGCAAAATAAAAGAACACACGTTTATTAATAATTCCTATATAAATTCTTGTTTAAGCCAACATTTTTATAGTAATCCTGACTACATTATAATTCAAATGAATTTATGTTTTACATTGTCAATTATAGAGGATTCGGATAACAACTGTTATAGTGTAAATTATTAAAAGACGGCAAGAAGCCAAAATATAGTCTAGCAATGGTGCCAAAGACATTATTATTCGTAAACAACCTATTCAATTTTGTTGGCTTGTACGACAGGAGTCCGTCAATAAATTGTTTATCGCTATAGAGTTAACATCGTAATTGACACCTTTTCTTTTTTATAAATAACACATTCGATATTGTGACGGTAACAGACATATTTTGTAACATTTTATAACTACGATACTACATATATGAACATTAATGTAGCAATAAAACAGAAAATAATTTAAATAAATATAAATAATAATATCTGTTTTAGTGTCTTATTTATTTATTCTCTGTAAGATTGAATTTTCTTTACACGATAAATAAATAATTCGTATTTATTAATAGGATTAGAAATTAGATATTAAGTACATGAAAAAATATCGCACCGATTACACTTAAAACTCAAAATTAATCCATTGTGAGTTTAATCTTTAATAACAAATATAAAAAAAATATTGGTATATACCTAACAAAAAGCTGTTATTCCTAGCCCTAAACCCATATCGTAATGAAATCCATCGTAGTGAAAATCATTTTCGTAATCTATTAGAGATAACATTGACGCGACTTTCAAGGCCAATATTTTACGCAACAATGTATACTTTCATAAAAAAAGCCCAACATTAAGTTACCGACACGCCGCGACAGAATGCGAGGTCAAGTAGATTATCGAATTCATAGGTCCTTATGGAATTAAAATTCAAATAAAATTATATAAATTTAAATATAAAACTGCTTACCTCGTCTGACAGAGGTGAATGTAAAGGAGATTCCTTGGAATCTCTTCTCTTCAAAAGTGCTTTTTCACACCAACCTTGCAAAGACTGCCTTCTTTTCGTCGAAAGCATATTGCGCTATACACACTCTTATATCACTAATTTACTTTATTCTATAAATATATAAGTCCATTTTAAGTAAAAACACAAGTTTCATTTAAAAATATAAATATAACGCTACCGAATTAAAAGGATTACAAATGCGTACGTTCAATTCGAATTGACAAGGGAAAATGGTGGCATGAAAACTCACGGGCGCCGTGTCGGGCTGATATCGGTGGCAAACGTCTAACAGGAAAATAGGTGTGATAACAGGAACATTTGTATGTACATTTTTATGTGAATTTACTACAGTTTTTTTTTATTCCGCTGTATAACAAATACACAGAGATGACACAACTTGTGAACTATTATACAATTTACTAGCCTCTGCCCGCGACTTCGTTCGCATGGAATAGTTACTTTGGACTAACGCTGTTAGCGTGTTAACACAGCGGAAGTTCTCAAGAGAAAAAATCCTCGATTTTGAAACATTTTTCATTGAGGCTCCATTGCTATTGGTCTTAGCATGACGATATATAGCTTATAACTATCCTCGATAGATGAACACTGACAGAATTGTTCAAATCGGACCAGTAGTTCCTGAGATTACCCCCTACAACTTCACAAAAACACAAATTACCTCTTTATAATATTAAAATAAATTTAGATTTACATCTAAAAAAAAATTGAAACAAAATTTTGCTACATATAAAGTAATTGTCACAGCCACATGAGTTGAAAAAGCTTACGAATCTTTGATATCGTAGATTACACATTTAACCTTAGAAAAAATTATTAAACTAAATGAAATTATCATTATTCAAAGTTTACACTACAGGTTTCTTTCAGGTTTTCCGTTCTCACCATTTATAATGTTAGTAAGTGTGACTAAAACAGAGTTACGCATGAGATATCGATGTAACAAAATAAATGTCACATTCAAGCAACATTGTAAAAGATATCTCACGTATTGAAACTACATGGCCAGGCTTATATAGACATATTAACAGAATTGAATATTGAATTACAGTGTTCACAAAACAAGGATCGAATCACAATGACAGATTAGAAATCATAAAGTTGAACGCGAACTTCCATTTGTCCCCAGAAAAGATAATGAATAGAAAGTCTAAGTAGCAGGTCTTATAGGAAAAAATAGAATCAATTCAAACAAACTGCTTTGTATTCTGAAATGGAAAAGAAAAAGACGTATAAAGTATATAGTAATGAGTTCGTGTTTAGGTGTTTTATATTTTTATTTAGTTTCTTTAACACAAAAATAAAATACTTGTATCTTATTTAACAAATTTTTAAAGTTTGAATATCAGACAAGATACAACTTAAATCCATAGATCTAAAAGGCATGAACTTTTTCATAAGAATTGTTTATATACCATAGGCGAAAACTGAGAAAAAAGTTTTTTGCAAAATCATCTTCTTAGCGGATTTAAGAGAGATTACGAAAAGTATTTACTATATAATATATATGTATATATATAGTATACTATATACATACTATATACTATATATATATATCTTTTAATGATAAAATAAACGTTCCACTTGACTAGCTAATATATATTAAAAAAGTAATAAAGTATTAGAATATTTAACAAGTTGGAGAAAATTTATTCGAATATCAGATTAGGGCAACATCACTTGAATCATCTAATACAGTATGCCGTTACTCATACAAAATATTACCCAGAAGTATCATTGAATAAAACATGGCCACGAAACTTATACCGTTTCATTATTTCTTCCCAAATTATAGTCCCAGAGGTACACAGCGAGATATACATCGAAGTTTCAGTAACTAAGGTGAATATTTTATTGCGTTATGTTCCCGCGGGTTTATACAGATATTTTTTTTTTCTGTATTGAAGTGAATACTTTAGGCGCGTT
The DNA here is from genome assembly GCA_014332785.1 of Antheraea mylitta. Taxonomy (NCBI): domain Eukaryota; kingdom Metazoa; phylum Arthropoda; class Insecta; order Lepidoptera; family Saturniidae; genus Antheraea; species Antheraea mylitta. The sequence goes on along the minus strand of JACEII010000004.1, from coordinate 4,341,901 downwards.
GAGCGGTATTTTTGATTTGTAATTTCGCGTCATGACATCCTACGTCAGCATTACCGGCCGTATTTCGCTTGTGCGGCTTACGTCAGTCTAGCTACGCGTAGTATAGGGGCTTGTGTATATGTAATATTGATATTTTGCGGCTCAATGTTCGATACATGTAAATACTAGAAACTGTAATAAACTGGTCATGTTACCGACTTAGTAAAACTAGTAATAGTTTCTTAAGTAACAGTGTTAGGTTTTACAATAAATTCCCCAAACGTGTTACCGATTTGCCGTACTGCAAATTTAAGCGCCACGTCAAGCGGGTGTTAGTGTCAAAAGGATATTATATAGTGGATCAGTATGTGAACGATAGTGATGTCCGGAATTGACTCCTCTCTGTGCATCCGCTATAAGCTATTGTATGATGTTTTGGAAATGTATTTAAAAAAAATGTACCCAATCGAGTTTCTTGCCAGTTTTTCTCGATGGCTGAGTTGTTTTCCGAACCGGTGGTAGTTTTTGTCGTTCATAAGCGCCTTATTAGGGCCTAAACTGAATAAAGAATTTTGATTTTTTGATTTTGAAGTAAACACCATTTTAAGTATTATATTACGAAATATATTAAAACTATTTTGACAAAATGCGGTCATCGAGTTTCTGCAACGGTAGGTTTGATTATTAGCAAAATAAATTGAACAATTCAGTTTTATTATAATGCTGAATATATATAAGGTCAATGACTTATAAAATGCTTAATGCACATTAATCATTGAGTTAACAATGTACTGTTACCAGAAAATACAATATGCCTTCGTTATTTATAATTTACATAGGATCACAACTCAAAAGGCAAAAAATAGACTTGATTTTAATGAAAAAGAATTATTTCATGCCATATTTGTTAATTAAAAGATTCTACGCGTTCTGTGTAGTGGATATATAAATATTTATCAATTGATTCGCTTTTTATTACTGTTAGACGTATTATTGGTCAATCAATTTCAGATTGAAGTACAAAGTAGCGTGTAATATTTAATGATGGATTTCCGCAAAGTAACGTCTTCTTCAATGAAGTATTCAATGTATAGGTTATATGTGAATAAAATTAAGGTTTTCAATTGTTGGGTATTACAATGGGTTTTTACTAACAGTATTTACGTCAGTAATGGTATTAAGAACTTGTTATTTTAAAGTTTATTACTCAATATTATAAAATGTATCGGCGGCTGAAAGGTAAACATTATATATAGTTTTAAATTCATAATTGTAGAAAGAGGTCGTAAACTTTAATAATATAAACTTTTTTTTTTCGATCTAACTACGCTATTGACCTAGCAAGGTCTTAACAGATTCACCGGACCACCAAAATAAACTTACTTGTCTATAAAATGCTGTGATTGAAAAGTTAGTCAGGCGGAAGCCTTTGGACGAAACGTTTTGTTGCAAAATATTTACGTTACGTACGTACGTTCTTTTACTTATTATCGTTTGTCTTTGAGACTATGATATAAAAAGACAGTATAATGAATCAATGATATAAGTTTACACAATTAGATACAACATAACTTGAAGTTATGTTTGTAAGATTGATTGTAAGACATTCTTTTTTATATCATAGGAGGTATACGAACTTGTGGGTCACCTGATGTTAAATGATCACCACCGTCCATAGACACCATTAATACCAGAGGAGTCGCAAGTGCATTGCCAGCCTGTTTTGATGGGGAAGGGGAGGGAGGGAAGGGAGAAGGGAGGAGGTGGGTCTTCGGCGCTCTCACTGACCGAACGAAACGCAACAATGCAAGCAATGTTACTTCACGTCGGTTTTCTGTTTGAATGCCTATATTAGCGACATATCGTATAGCTTAGTCGCGTGGATGGCGCCGTACGCAAACTGTATTTACACTTACATAACTGCGTTAATATAAATCAAAATTTTACGAGTGTGTTACCTTATATTCCTACTATTTGACTGTAATGTAATGGTATATTTTGTACCTAAATGTAATTACTTTCCGTAATATACACTGCTAACAGTGAGTTTAAAAGTTCTATGTAATTTTTATAATGTTGTATAAATCTATATATTAATACGCGAAGCAAAATTTTTGTACCCCTTTTTAACCTGTTTCCCGTCAACGGGTGAACTTGAAATTTGGCATAGTTAAAGTTTATATGGCGGAGAAGTGCAGAAAGCTGTTTATTTTATATAAAATGCATTAGAAGTACATTACATTTATTAAAATATGCACTACTCACACTACTGCTTGAATTTTACACAACATATACACACATGTAAATAAAAAAGACATTACATTTTGACAGCCGTCAATAATTACGAACTTCAAAAAAGGTTGTGAAGGAGGTTGCTATGCTCGACTATATGTATTTTTTAACTCTTACTTTCTAATTACCATTTTTCATCGTACATTCAACAATGATATTATAAAATATAACTATTATTGTAATGTTTATTATTTTTTTGGTGAACCCACTTCAAATGTTGATTTAATAAAAAAATGAGCCAAATAATACTTTGTATAATCAAAATAAGAATTTTGTTCATAAAAGTAATCCATGACTTAGACCTCCGCGGTTAGAATGTTGCAATTCAACCTCATGTATCAACAGAAAAGAATTTATTTTCAAAAGCTAATGGTAGTATTAAAAACGTCTTTGTCTTGGATTCACCATTTGATTGTATTGTGCATCCATTACTTTTCCAAACGATGATACTGGGCATATCACTATTTCTCACAATGAACACATAATGAATTTCTTTATTCTCTTAAAGTTATGTTTGCTTAAAATTTGAGAGCTTTACCAAGTGATTTTTGTTTCAAATTTATAATTAATTTCAGTTTTCATTTACACATAGACATTTTTATGTTTATATAATTAAAAATCATGGCAAATAACTGAGTAGCCATGATGAAAATCTTTGATTGTAGAAGTATACCCTTTGACAAAAGAACCCTAATAAAGTTCAAACTTTAAAAAATCAAATAACTATGGTCGAATATCGATCATTGGGTGCCCTCTAGTGTTGTATAAATATGACATTTTAGAATACCTATTAACATGATACATTATTTTCTTGTTCCAGCGTAGCGTTAACATTGGGTATAAATTTTCTTATATAAAAAATTCAATTTTAAAATCCAAACAATAAACTTCATCAAGACATTTTAATAGTAAGCTTTCTTCAGTGGTGTTGTTGTTACGATTTTAGTCCGGTGAAGCTGTAAAAGCCGCACTAGGCCAATAGCGGAGTCAGTTCGAAAAAAAAGTTATTATTACGAATTTAAAAGATTAAATCATATCACAGACACTAAACCTTAATTTCTAGTAAGAAAACTAAACAGTTAACCTTTTTTCTATTTTATTGCAACAGATCTAACTTTATTAAAGCAACGTATCCATTCAATAAAACATATTGTTTTAACCTCATATAACAAAAGAGCATTTTGATCTTCCCATACTATATTACAATCTGAAGCCATAGTCGATGTTACTCGTTCCAAAATCGTTTAATTATAATAGAACTCACGTCTTTTCCGTATTTACAAAAAAAACAGGCGAAACAATTTCAATATAACAGGTGAGTTTTTCATCGGACGAGAAGATAACTTGGCACGAGTTCAACCGCCCGTTGCCATCGCAATAACTCGCTATGTTTACATCCAACGCTTGAAATATTGGCTCTTGTGGCACGTGAGGAGTTTCCCAATTTCAATATACTACATAAATACTCGTATCTGCATACGTTCCGTATGCAATCACATCGAGGGCGATAGAAAACTAAACGATACGTAATGTATTACGAAAGTTAGGCTTTGAACATTTAAATATTTTGCAAGTTATCTTCTACATTTACTAACGAACCGGGTAGAAAAATATTGGAAAGTGCAGGAAGGCTGGAAATTTGGGATTATATGATTTTATCTGTGCATCTGTTTGTCAGTGAGAACTATCTAAATAATTTTCTGACAGCCGTTGGCGTGGGAAGTGGGTCAAACGGTATAATGCGCATGCGCATAAAAGGGAAGTAATGTAGTGCGGTGAAGCTGTAAAAGCCTTGCAAGGCCAATAGCGTAGTCAGTTCGAAAAGAAAAGAAACGGTAAGTAAAAGAATTACATTACTTAAAAAAGAATGCATGTATAGTAATACCCAAGACACATAGGCTCGACCAAAAGTACCGTTTAAAACCGGCCGCAAAAACTCGTTAATATACACGTGGTTATAGTTATGCGATAAACATATATATGATTTTGCAAATTCAACCTTAAATGACCAAGTTAAAGTTGTTTTTACAAGGACGCAAGCGACGCGAGGCTATTTGAAATGAGTGCATAATCCAAAATTATGCACTCATTTTTGTGTGCCAGCTGTGAGACGTGAAATGTGTATCTTGAAATTTGAATATCGATGATGTAAAGTATGTTTCTAGTTTCATTTTTTTATGTTTCTTGTCTATAAATAAAATATATTATTAGGATAATTACCAACGCAGACGAAGCCGCAGGTATCAGCTTGTAAATATATAAAGTCTAGAAACCATACGAGAACATATCTTTATTACCTGAACGCAGAAAGATAATATTAATGTCTTTCAGATGTAGGTATACATATATACATACATGTACTTATGCATATTTATTTAGCGCGATCTGTAGCGTAAATCGTTTTTTAATATATAGCGTGGCGTTAGATTCCTATTAATTGTGGGAGTAACATACACTATAATATTTCAGTATTACATCTGTGAATAATAACAAGAGAGGAAGGATATAAATAAGTTTATAAAACCCAGTTTATAAATACCCCACTGAATAACATGTTCATTACAATAAGAACTTTATAACTAAATAAACTAAATAAATAAAACTATTTTCACAGCCGAGTTTTTCTTTACTAGTAATTTTTTTTTGAATTTACATTAATAATTATCTAGTTTAATTGTATTTTTTATACGGTAGTTAGAGCTTATTTCTTATATATAATACCGAGACCGCTCTACTAATTGAAAGCCTTTGTGCGTCCTATATCTGCACTATTAATTGGTACACACACACACACACATATATATATATATATATATATATATATATACATATATTAATAACTCATATAAGTATGAATGTGTAGCTTAATTTAGGTCAGCTCAATAAGTCGTGAATTACATGAACTAGGTACCAGCCCAAGCCGAGATGTGCCGTGCACCCTTGAGCTAGTTTGTAACTATCATAAAAAATACACAGAAGGACGCCCATAGATTGTAAATTCTACTAATAAAGCTCTTTTTAAGCGACTTCAAAAAAAGGAGGAGGTTATCAATTGGACTGCATGTTTTTTTTATGTTTGTTACCTCATAACTTTGGACTGGCTTAACCGATTTTGATGATTCTTTTTTTATTTGAAAGCTAGTGCTTCCCCTGTGGTCCAATTTTTTGGTCCAGTTCTGTCAACGGCATACAGTGCAAAACCGTATAAGTGTTTAATTTGCATTAAGTGTGTATACGACAAATAGACGAATAGCTCAATATCATGCCAACCGATTTCAACGATTAATTTTTTTATTGTAAAGGATGTTCTTCAAAGGTAGTTTGATGAGAGTTTAGTTCGGTTCTGATTATGGGAGCCGTGACAAAGTAACACAACTTTCAAGAAACAAGCCTACTCTTTTCTTAAGGGCCGGCAACGCATCTGTGATTCCTTTCTTGTCGCAGGTGTCCATGGGCGACGGTGATCACTTACCATCAGGTGACCCGCATGTTTTAGTAAAATATATTTATGTACACTAAAAATGGAAAATAAGTAAATTTTCAAAAAAATGAATTAAGCGACTTCAATATTAATCAGAGGCGTAAAAATAAGGCACTAAAAGCCGGAAAACAAATACTTTATCAAATAGTTTATTTTGAAAATTTATAAAACCCTTAAAGGGTATGTAAATAATAGTTTCATGGCGTCCTTTAATAAATACCTTGCTCATAATAACCGTAATATGATTTTTGTAAGTCTACGTTTTGTTTGAAATACCAACCTAACTGATAAGCATATATGTTTACATTAGTAAACACTCTTAAGCGAAAACAGTTATTGAAACTGACGTAGGTCAGTCTTTTTCAAAATCAATTTATAAACAAATCAGCCACAGAGCTTCTACTGTCTTCCTTATAAATATTAATGGTACTCTCGCCTTAGTCACGACGTAGTAGGGTCAAGATTTATGTAGGGTTCGAGTCTGATGTCGGCGAAAAATGAGTACAACGCCATCTATTTTTTGGTGGCGCCCATTTGCTGACAAGGGTCAGCCATGTTATTGCTGTAGAATAACAGCGTCCATCTGAATTTTTACGCAGCTTCGCCATCTCATACATATTAATATAGGATACGTCGAAAGTAGGCTGTAGAATAGATAAGATTATATGTATGTAACGTAGTGTTTCAAAATGATAATGATTGTAGGTAGCATAGAACATACTCTTTTACTTTAATACGAATAAAAAAATGTTATTTATACTTTTAAATATATGTTTTCTGGAATATTAAATAAAAATTCCATATTTTATAACTCTAATTTTATATAATACTAGCTGTACCAGCAGTACCGCACGCGTTTTTTTAAAAATTGTGGGACTATGTACAATTATAAAAATGCTCTTTAAAAACAATTGTAAGTACGAAACGGACGCCGCTTACAGTAATATGTAATGTATACATTATATATATATATATATATATATATATATATTAACAGTGTGCCAAATGAGGTTTGTCATCAGCAGCGTATTTGGAACTTTACCCCACCATATAACTACATCAGTGCTCACTTACACTACGTAAGGCACTAATGAAACAATTACTTAAAATATTATTATAAAGATTTACATCAACACTACATTTCATATTCATTTATATTGTAAATAAGATTTTGTGACTATAGAAAATAAACGCTTTTCTTTCCGCAAGAATTTGTAATAGAGCTCTTTACGTAATACATTTATGGTCTAAGATCTTATTAGAAAGACCTCGTCTATCTTCAAAGTTACTAATAATTATAATGACGAATTGTAATCAATAAGTTGATGATTATGTCTCTAATTGAAAATAAAGAATGAGTTGAAATCTTGTTAAATTTCATATGGACAAAGTCGCGGTTAACAGCTAGTCTAAAATAGAATAACCTCAATTACTTTTTATAAGGTTCGCTGTCTACCAGTGAAAGTCCCGTGAAAGTCGGTCGAACCGTTTTGGAGATGGTAATGCGGGTGAAGCCACGGTTAACACCTAGTATAAACTAAAATTGATTGAATTACTTTTTATAAAGTCAGTTATCGGCTCATGAAAGTTTTGTGAAGATCGATCTAACCCGTTTGGAGATAGTACTGCGGGTGAAGCCACGGTTAATAACTAGTATAAATTAAAATAGCTTAAATTACTTTTCATAAACTCAGCTATCGGTCAATGAACGTTTCTTGAAGATCGGTCAAACCGTTTTAGAGATGGTACTGCGGGCAAAGCCACGGTTAACAGTTAGTCTAAATTAAAATACATTAAATTGCTTTTTACGATATCTGCTATCTGTTCGTAAAAGTTTTATGAAAATCGGTCCATCCGTTTTGGAGGTAGCATTGCAGACGAAGCCGCGGTTAAAACTTACTCTAATTTAGAGTAGCATATGTCACCCGCTGTAATTTCAGCTATCTGCCAGTGAAATTCCCATCAAAATCGGTCCAGCCGTTTCGGAGATTACCCGGAACAAACAGACAGACAGACCGACAAAAATTTTAAAAATTGCATTTTTGTCATCAGAAGCTTGTATACTTTCATACCCAATGGGTCATTTATTTTTGCTGTTACATACAGACACTTCATTTTTATTATATGTATAAATAATCAAACTTTGAGTAAACGGTTACATGATTAAGATTAAAGAACTTACCTACTGATATTTAAATAATAATAAATAAATAAATGATTTTATTTCTCTTTATTACAAAACTAGCCTCTGCCTGCGACTTCGTTCTGTTATATAGATTTGGCCGAAAGCCTTTTAAAAAACTATATTCATAAAATAAATAGTTTATTGAAAGGATTACACAATTACAATTATTAGAAAAAAAGGTAATTAACAAAATTAATACAAATTAGGGCAAGTGTCAACCGCACGGATGATGGATTTGAACTAACGTTCCCGATAATGTCACAACGAAAGAAAGCTCAAGAGGTTTGAATTGAAATAGGGTTCCTTAGTCATTTTACGTACGGGGAACCTTTATAACAGTTCGCATGAAATAGTTACCTTGGGCTAACGCTAACACGCAGCGGAAGCTTTCAAGAGGAAAAATTCCCGATTTTCAAACATTCTTCATTGGTGTTCCGCTCCTATTTATATTAGCGTGATGATATATAGCCTACAACGATCTATACTAATATTATAAAGAGGTAAAGTTTGTGAGTTTGTGAGTTTGTGATGTTGTGATGTTGTGGCGTTGTGTGGGGTAATCTCAGGAATTACTGGTCCGATTTGAATAATTCTTTCAATGTTATATAGCTCATTCATCGAGGATAATTATAGGCTATATGTCATCACGCTAAGATTATTAGGAGCGGAGCACAGGTGAAAAATATTTCAAAATCGGGATGTTTTTTCCTTTTGAGAACTGCTGCGTGTTAGTGTTGGTGTTAGTGTATCTATTCCACGCGAACGAAGTCACGGGCAGAGGCTAGTCCTCAATAAATGAACTATATAACACTGAAAAAAATTTTCAAATCGGATTAGCATTTCCTGTAGGGGGTAACCACAACGTCACAAACTTTACTACTTTATAATGTTAGTATAGAAGTATAGATTATTGCATAAAATAGTTTACGTTATAAGATGCAATGTCGTAAAACTTTGTTTCTATTGCACCGATTTTTAAAAGTTGTAATTAGGTAGGTGCTTAAAACCTTATATATAACAATATTATTATCTATACATATAATAATACTGTAAATCTAACGTGTCTGTACTTTTTCGATCTTCGTGAAAAAAATTGTTGCTGGTATCTAGAAATAAATAATACAATCGTTTCAACCATTTTAAAAAATGTCTGACTGTTTATCTGTTTGTATGACCACTTATTACTGTTATAGAACTAAGTTCACAATAAAACCTCGGCAAGAAACTCATACAGCATATCCTCGAAGTAACTAAATATTTTTTTCATTCAAATCGGTCTACTCTATCAAAAGTTATTGTAATTTAAATGACGACTGGAGTTAAGTACGAGAGAAGTACGAGTATATCATAATAGTAGCAATCTATACTAATATTATGAAGTTGGAGGGCTGGTTTGTTTGGTTGGTTGAACGCGCTAATCTCAGGAACTATTAGTCCGATTTGAAAAATGTTTTCACTATTAGATAGCTCATTTATAGAAGAAGGCTATAATATCAATATCATTAAGACCAATAAAAGCAGGGCATCAATGAAGAATGTTTCAAATTCGTTTTGTTTTTCTTTTTGAGATCTTCTGCTGCGTGTTAGCTCAGTGATTATTCCACGTGACTAAGTCGCGAGTGGAAGCTAGTTAGTGATATATACAGAAGATTGTTATTATATGTACTATTATAAACAGAGCATTGAAACTAGTTAATAATTAACATTATTAATGAGTCGCATAGACAACGGACCATTCAAAGGTGTTTTGTATTGATAAGTAGAAATCTCTGCCACGCGCTCATTACTTCAAATATGTGTATTTATTTTTTGTTTACAATCTCATTACTTATTATGTATGTAGTACGTACATATATACAGATGAAACAGCTTTTATCTGAGCATTGTAAAGTGTAATGTCTTTTGATTTTTTACATTTTTAGTACACATGATTTGTAATAATTGAAAATTATACTGTACATTATACTGATATCTATTTTGATAATTAATATTGCATATTTTATAATACTAACTCATACTGGCGAATTCGTCTGTGTTGTTTATATTATACATACACAAAAAATTTGAAAAAAAAATCAATTGCATTGGTTTTTTAACATTGTGTTCATATAAAATTCCAAAAATTGTTTAACAAACCACATTTAACAAAAGTGTCAAATAGATCGACCAAAGTGCGATACTATATATTATTTCAATATACTTAATTCTATTCATTTGTGAACTGAGTGGAATAAAACAAGTAATAAATACTAAGGAAAACTGCCATAATACATCAATGAAAACGGCATACTAATCTCCAACTCTGTTCCTGAAATTAGCGTGTCCAAACACACACACAAAATTATTAAAACCATTTGTTGTACTCAGTAACAGAAGTACAAAGTGTATAAATAGTTTTTAATATCTTATGTACAGACACGGATCGTTTACTATTTTATTATATGTATAGATAATCGATTGAGAATGGCAAAAGTTACGCTAAGTTATTTTGAAAAAATAATGCAAAAAAATATATTTAAAAACACTAAAGTGCCTTCTACCAGTTTTCGTAGTCGTCGTTTAATTTTGTAGTCGAATATTTATTTCTGTATTTGTTACTCTGCAAATATTGGGGGTAAGGGGTGTCGAGTAACATCTTAAGACTTGAGACACCCAAGCCAACCTCACCTGCACGTGGTGCACCCTGCTGAATAACGAACGAGGCAGTGGCGAAAGCGGGGTGGTAGGGTTTTACAGCCCGACTGGGTCGCAACCACCATGCATATAGCGAAAAAGCCCGTCATAGTGACTCGCTTATGCGCGTCGCGTTTCGGGATCAGCCTGTACATATACAGTACCGGGTGACTTTCGTCATTCTGGCCGGCATGACAGCGGCGACCGGCGATGGATAATCTGTCTCTCGGTGGTTGCCGATGTTTTTGGATTGTACTATGCTTAACATCAGGCATAGTGCGGTCACTATGTCGTGCTTCGATAAAATATATATATATATATATAGTATGTGGTATATATAGTATATTTATAGAATAACAGATACAGAACAACAAAATAGATAATTAAAATATTCGGCTACAAAATTAAACTACAACTACGGAATGTTGTAATAACACTAATTTATGACATAATATAATGTTATATCATTAATTTCTAAACTGTTGCTTATCACTTATCGACAGTAAATCACAAGAACTTTGAACCGCAGTTTGAGTGTAGTTATAAACGGTCATTGCTTGCCGCAGTAACATCATGTGAACTAGAACACGTCTCTTACTTCTATTATATAAGAAGTTACGGTTTACTTACCAATTTTCTTCAGGTTAGAAGTAGTTTATATGTATAAATTTATAACACTAACAAATATTCTTAGGTGTTATCATCAATCTCATCATTATTACAATACAGTTTACCTTATACATTTTGTAAAGCTTTCTAACACTAGAACTTTCGCTACTTGTTAAAGAGAAAAATAGAAAATGTAACATGATTTTGCAGATAACGCAGACCGCAAATGTGATGTAATGATTATACGGTACTCTGGCGTAATTACTGATAGTCGCCGACAAAGTATAAATAATATTTAGTCTATGAGATGTAATTATTCTAGCGATTTTACAATTTATATAAATCCTAACTAATAATATAAATGCAAGTGTGAGTTTATTTGTTACGCTTTCTCTCCTTAAACCATTAACGATACCTCTCCATAAAACTACCGCTTTCAGAGGGTCATTCAAATATGCCGCCATTCGTTGTTGGAACAACATCCCACCGCCATATCGATCCAAAAAGAGTAAACTTAGCTTTAAACTTTCATGTAAGTACTACCTATTGCAATTTCAAACTCAATAATTAAAGTGACGTATAATGTATTCACGCAGTTCTATTGTAAGCTCTGTTTATTGGTGTGTATTTTTTCTCCTAAAATTATATTTGTTATATTTAGTCTTAAATTTGTGGCTACAGTAAGTAGCTATACTTTCTTAGTTTTTTTTTTTATTGTAGCACGGCAAAGTGACTGCACTATGCCTGATGGTAAGCACAGTACAATCCAAAAATAATAGCGACCACCGATTGGCACACTGTCCATCGCCGTAATAAGCTGGATATGCACAGGCTGATCCCGAAACGCGACCCGTAGAAGCGAATCACTATTACGGGCTTTTTCGCCATATACATGGTGGTTGCGACCCAGTCGGGCTGTAAAACCCTACCACCCCGCTTGCGCCATTGCCTCGTTCGTTATTCAGCAGGGCGCACCACGTGCAGGTGAGGTTGGCTTGGGTGTCTCAAGTCTTATGATGTTATTCGACACCCCTTACACCCCATCATGGGATCATCCGTGACGTGTTGTGTGCTGTGTTTTTTCTTTGTTCGTATTAAATTTAGTATTAACATTAGTATGACCGACTGAGCGTTCTATTATCTTCATATAGGCTCCCATTGAAAATCAGCGCTACAATACTGTTTGTATTGCACATTTTTGCTGAATGGGTTCGCCAATTGTTGGACATTTATTTTTTATTATCAAATGTATTTTTTTTTTCTGTTTAACTAGTTTGTAATTTAATTTAATTGTATGGTTGTTCCAACAATAAAGTATTTCTTTCTTTCTTCATTATTCAACCTATGAAATTTTGAACACACGTTGTCGGAGGTAGTACTGAAAAGGTCGCAAATTACCACCCAGTAAAAATACTACGTGATCGTACATAATCGCAAGCAAAATCGCGGGCAGAAGCTAGCTAGTCAGTTTAAATTATCTTATATATTTTTTTTTATCTTTTTTTTTAGTTTCATTAAAATAGATAGATTAGACAGATTAAAAAGAATGATCAACTTTATTTCGGAACTCTAAAACACTATCGGTGTTTAAAAAAGTTTCGTATTATATGCACCGCGCTCACCCGAGGTAAGTTCGCGTTATCATTTTTCGCAAGGCATGGCGAACATTCAGCGAGAGCGGTGCATTTAATACGAAACCTTTTTAAAGCAAGTACTCAATATACATTTACCTTTTTTGTAATAACACCATACATTTTTTAGATAAAACCATAACATCGTATAGACATTTATACTAAGCAATTTGTTAGCAAATAACATACGTACTAAGAAGACAACAAGAATAAAGCTGTGTTAGTAATATGTTCGCTACTAACTTTATACCCGTGAACTCAAATAGAAACATAAGTAACAGATTCTTTAGTAACAAATGCCGGCCGCGGGAATATTACTTACTACAATTTTAACCGTTCAATGTACTTCTAATGTAATGATATAATGCTAAAACTATATAGATATGTGTTACCAGCTGATTCCTATCCACTTAGTAGCAACAGACCCTTTCAAAAGATCCTTGAAAAATTCCACACCGAATGGTCATAGTCCTGTGCCCATTAGTTTTATATTTTTAACGTAATTAAACCTCAAAGGTACTCTGTTTTTTAAATGAAACTTGTCATAGTACTGTTAGGGGAAATTTTCGTTACACGTTAAGGAGTAAGGTAGGTGTGTATTTGTGTAAGTATCTTTAAGTGGCTGTATAGTTAAGTATTTGTACATAAGATTCCATACAGTATATAGTTATTTTCATATATTGTAATATATACGACAAAGAAGTTACAATTTCTCCACGCGTACTCACTGATATACGCACTGATAACTTAAATTTTAATGTACAGTTAGAAGCGGTTAAAATAAAAATAAATAAATCCACTATGAAATAACATAATGTGTTTCACTGAAATTTTAATTTTCGTTTCTATATTGACAACGGAAATAATTTGGGACTAAAGCTTGGTACAATTTCTTACACTATTTTAGGAAACCACAAAAAATATCAGTAATAAGAAGTGCTAGAAAGCTTCGTAATATTACTATCAAAATAGGCACTTATTGCCGAATAGAATTCAGAACTATAAATATTTAATAATTCAGTAACTATTTAATGTTAATTAGTTTTGCTTCCCGGCACTAATTGTGTTTGCTTTTTGCATCACTAATTGGAGAGCTTAGACTCCAGAGTCTATAACTACGTGAAATAAGAAATAAAACCCAACAATCGCATTAAATGACGTAATAGCTTCGACCTTCACCTAGCTAGCCGAGTTGCTTCAAGCAACGAATATGTATTTGTGTACAACTGAAATAATTGGCCGAGCGTGACCATATTTTCTCGTTTTTAGGTAAAAACCGTAGGTACGTAGGCACGTTCTATGTGGCGATAATATTTAGATGTCTTTTTTTTCGCAAAATGCCAAAGAACGAATGTTTGTTCGCCAGGATTTAAATTTCAACGAATGTTTTCATATTTTCTTTATGATTTATTTAAGATCAGAATGACTCGCTTAGTATAGGTTAAACTCTTTCATATACTGTACCGCGTAATCTTAAAGCTTTAATGTTCTTAAAAGTTTACTTACTATCTCTGTTCACTTATAAATACCTGAACGACCGAACCTAGCTCAGTTTCTTAAAAAAAAAATTAAATTAAAATAAACTGTTCGTTGTGCCATAAAAAAATTAGCATATTTTATCAATAAAAAAAATTAAAGATATCTATTTTGCTGTCACTCGGATTCGAACTGGTATTAGATGGATTTTCAAAGCAGCCGATTTCCTTCTGAGCTATTTTTGTTTTGACAGAGGAGGCGAATTTTACCTTTATATTCTAGCTATATTTTTTCATTGCCTGAAAACTCAGATAAAAAAGTTATCCATGAATGAAATCTAGCTAGATCGATTTATCGTCCCCGAAACCACCTACATACTAAGTTTAACGGAAATAGCAGACGCCGTTTCAGAGATCCTGAAAATAAAACAATATAAAAATATACAAGGATTGCTCCTTTAAAGGTATTATATTAGATAGATAGATTACAGACTCTTTAGATTCATAATAAGAAATAGCTCGTATACACTACAATCAAAATTAATTTTAATGATAAAATACTCTCGCCGCCGATCAAGCAAAATTCATCTTAATCTTAACGCAATCAAGTCTAAAAAGGTTGCGTCAAATAAAACAATTAACTAACACCGTACGTGTATCCATTGTATTTTTAGACATTAACCAAAAAATGGTAGTCTATAAATTGTTAGTCAATTTATACGTAGGAGTGAGATATTATAATAAATACCGAAGTAATAGCGTGATACACAGGTCATGCAAATGGTTGCGTGTCTAGGTTACTGGAATACAGCTGCTTTGAAGTTCAACATAAGTCACACCGGTTATATACAATTTTTAAGCCATCAGATTACATTTTGTATTCTGTTTTAAATATTATAAATCATATTAAGTTGAATAACTTCGATATGCGTCGGTTTATCAAAAAAACATAGAATAATTTTTTTGTAGAGCGTTCAATTTTATACAACAAAATGGTCTAGCCTTTTTGATGAAGCATTGAAGATTATTATATCAAACTCTGAACTTAAAAAAACAAGCTTTCCCATGTTAATCATACGGGAAATTGAAATTTACCATGCAGGATATCTCAATACTATTATTAAGGGCTGTCTGTAGCTTTTACAGGATTTTTTTTCATAATTTCCAATAATATTTTCGATATATTTAAGAGAAAAAAAATAGTCGATCTTTTTAAATCAGTGTAATGTTATGCAAATTATAACCAGATATTATCTAGAAAGTGTATGTGTTAAAAATTATACAAGAAATGTAATTATGATTTGTCTCTTTGTTTAAATTAATAATCGGGTGAATTAGATTATTTTCATAATTATGAGTAAATAAGGTCCCTTAGATAGGGACTTATTAGAGTAACCGACTTTGTATTACATGGATCTCACAACTTTTTACGATAGAAGAACTGTACTTGGGGTGTAAAGGGGGTCAAGTAACATCTTAAGACTTGAGACACCCAAGCCAACCTCACCTGCACGTGGTGCACCCTGCTGATCAACGAACGAGGCAATGGCGATAGCAGGGTGGTAGGGTAATACAGCCCGACTGGGTCGCAACCACCATGTACATGGCGAAAAAGCCCGTCATAGTAACTCGCTTTTGCGCGTCGCGTTTCGGGATCAGCCTGTGCATATCCAGTACCGGGTGACTTTCGTCATTATGGCCGGCATGACAGCGGCGACCGACGATGGATGATCTGTCTCGCGGTGGTCACTACTGTTCTTGGATTGTACTATGCTTACCATAGTCACTTTGTCGTGCTTAAATAAAAAAAAAAAGAAAACTGAGCTGCGAGAGAGTTTCAAAACCGCATCACTAGTTCCATAGATCTCCTACATCCAAACTCAAAAAACTTTAATATTAGACTAGCCTCTGCCCGCGACTTCGTCCGTGTGGGATCCGTTACTTTGTGCTAACGCTAAAACGAAAGCTCTCAAGAAGAAAAGTAACCCCGATTTTGAAACATTCTTCATTAGTGTTCCACTCATGTTGATCACAGCGTGATGATATAGCCTACAGCGGCTATAACCTTCCTCGATAAATAAGATATACAACACGGGAAGAATTTTTCAAATCGGACCCGTATTTCTTGAGATTCCCTCTACAACGTCACAAACTCACAAACATTACATCTTTATAATATTAGAATTTATAATACATACTGTAGAATGGCATTTGATCGAAGTCTTGTTGGCAATTAATTTTACCTGGAAAATAAAATGAAATAATTAACTACGATATATATGACATAAAGAATAAATATAACTAGGATACTAAGGTAAAATAAATGGATTATTTATATAATTAAAATAAATATTAACACAATTATCCTGTGTAAAGTCCAACGGTATGTTTGGAACTTGGTAAGTAGAAGCAAATTAATTTTTCTTACAAGACTTTTAGGTTTTAAGAGAATAAATTAAACAAAAATAGGTAATTAATATTACTACATAACTGAGCTTAGAGAATATAATTAAATTTAGAAGCACAAAGAGTCCAGAATTCTATATTTGTTATAACAAGGAATATTTTTCTCGTACCATAGTAAACATAAAATGGGATTTTACTAGTGTAAAACAATGGTAGATGGCGTTCTATCTATCTGCGCCAACCAATCATTAAGCTGGGTGTACACGAAACTGCATTAGAGAAATTTGTACAAATCATATATATATCATATTAGTTTTGTAAAAGTGTACATGACGCCTTCATAGTCACTGTATATTTAAATCTCATCAGCATATATTTAGATAATTTTAAAAATAAGAGATGATGACGTAATACTTTCTACTTTTTAAAGAGAAACAAAGTAAAACGTAATTTATCATACAAGGATTGTGTTTAGTTACTGTATTGTAGTTACAACATAAAAAAAGAAATTATTGATAATTACAAATTATACAGCTCTTACAAATTATACAATTCCGTAAGATTACTGTAATTATTTAAAAACATAGAACATAATAATAACTAGTTTCGGTATCAATTTAAAATCGACTTCTGAACACGAAACACGCACGAATAATGGATCAATAGATAGTAGCATGCATGTGTGTTTATTTATGCTTTTATATGTATAATATAGTAAATACATTTATAAAAATAATTTACTGGAATTCCTGACAAAGTTTTTGTAAGTGAACTATTTTCCTGTCAAGTCTTTCCAGCTTCACCTGATTTATTTGGGCGAGCGCTTAAAGCATTATACCGTATGACAACATGATCAAGAATGTAAGTGGCCATGGGCTCTCGCGAAGAGTGAACTGGTGCGAAATTCACCGCCAGTCTACGGTGGCATGACCTGTGGTTACATGGGCGTGGGTACGCATATGCTCCGTTTGAAGAGTCGAAGTCGTTATTCTGTCAGAGTTTATCAGAGTTTTATTTTTTATAAGGCGTAACATCGACTTCGGATGTGTAATTCGAGGTGGATACTACTAGCGAGCTGGAATGATTCGCATCTCGTGTGAAGTAACTAGTCGTAAGCGACTTTAACCCCCGGAACCGCGAAAACTCCAACTTCTTATGGAGATCATTTGTATGACCTGCATCTTATAGAAGTGGGTTCCTGATACATGAGAAAAAAATCTTGATATTAAGCGAAATATCTCTGCATGTGTAGACAATATACGCTCACATAGTACATTTGTACAAAATAACATGCCAACAACAGATACGTGTGTATACAACTTTAGAATAGGTGCCACAATGAGGATAACAGCTCGTAGACTTAATCAAATCCTTATTAATTATGTAGTTTGTATTATATATGTCTTAAATATTGTGTAAAATTATCATTGGATTAATTACATAAATACGAACGGACGGTTGTCAAATGATTAAATGTGATAGATAGTACAGAATGCAACGTTACATTTTCTAGAATATTTATTATGATACAAACAGTATTTAATGTTTATACTCAATCTATAACAAGTTTGAAACGTCAATAACATTATATCGATTCTGTTCTCTCCAAAATGTTATCTTAATACTCGATACAATGGTTTAATATTGTTGTAATAACAAAATACTGAAAGTTTCATGAAATGAGTGTCATTCTGAACATATACGTTGTTATTACAAAAAAGTTAAATACGTATTGAATACTTGCTATAAAAAAGTTTCGTATTAAATGCGCCGCACTCGCTGAATGTTCGCCATCTTGCTCTTTTGTCTCGCGTGGGTAAGGTTAGGATAGACTTGCGAAAAAGGATAACGCGAACTTGCCTCGGGCGAGTGCGGTGCATTTAATACGAAACCTTTTTAAAGTAAGTATTCAATATGTATATACTTTTTTGTAATAAAACCAATAGAGTTTACTGTTTAAAATGAAGTAATTCAAATATTAGTTAAAGCGTTGATCGATAATACATTTCGAAAACGCAATCTTCATTTTCCCACCATAAAACTCATTTACCATAAGCACCATAATCTCGACACGGCCCACTTTCGACATCAAAACAAACACGTCCGTAAGTATGTAACATAAACAATATTACATGGGACATTGTTTGTAACGCACCGTACATATCGACCTTATTTCAAGACAAGTACTTCGACCACATCATTGGATACTGTTATATTATTTTTTTTTTTTCGAACTGACTACGCTATTGGCCTTGCAAAGCCTTTACAGCTTCATCGGACTACAATTAATATAATGTTATGTTATCTCATCAGCCTTTACGTGTACTCCCGAAATATTGGAACGACTTATTCAATTAGTATACAATAATTTAAAGATTTAATAGTAATATTTTAATACTTCGAACATGGACATATAAAAACCCTAGACGCATAGTCTCAAGTTAAAGTAGAGTTCAAAACCGGCCACAAAAACATCCCAATATACATACGTGGTTATAGTTATGCTGTACACTTATGATTTTGCAAATTCAACCTGAACCCGAATGATTTAAAGTTGCTTTTACCAGGACGCAAGCGACGCGACGGTAGAATATTTGAAATGACTACATAATTCAAAAATATGCACTTATTTCCGTTTGCCGGCTGTGAGACGTTAAGTGTGCATCTTGGGTTTTTGTATATCAATGACTTTACCCGATTAGGCCTCCTTCGGCAGCGACGCAAGCCTAGGTTCGATTCCTCGGTAGGGAGCCCTTGAGTGCGTTGCTTGCGCGATACGGTTACACAAAATATACATCACTGCTACAACACTATACGATCCCCCCGTACACGTGCACGCCTACACGCTTACACATGAAAGTGGAAGAGATTACTTTTTTTCCCTTATAGAACTGAAAAAACTCCAAATTTTCCGATAGTAAGTATATGGAGGAGTTGTTGAGGCGTGTATGCTTGGTACACATATACGTTTCAACAACTCATTCATATATGAATAGTTAGCTAGGTTAGCTAAGATAGGTCGCGATTTTGCATGTAACAGGCAACAGTCAAGCCGAGGTGTGCCGTGCACCCTTGCCTCTCCCCCGGGAGGGTGGCTATCCATAAGGAATTTTATAACTTAAAAGATTAATATCATAAACCTAGAAAGGAATTAGATTTCAACAAAAGCTATCGGAACACAGGTGATATGTGCTTGGCAAAACATCTTTAAACATAATTTTACAAGTATACTTGAGAAATTAGTCATATCGACCCAGTGTCTAAAGATCAATGGCGGGTTTGCAGTCTTGGTTGCCCTAGGCCACAGGCCATGTAGTAGGTATCGGCCACCCTTTTCTCAGCACCCATCATATTGATTACATAATGAATTTACTATTTTGCCAACTTCTTTTAAGGGTATTTGTTATACGATGCGATGCAGTGCGGCTTACCATAATTTGGGCAAGCCTTTAGATTATTTACGTATTTTGAATTATTTCTTGTTATCATCAGTGAATTTTTTGTCACGATTAGTCACTCCTAACATCTGTCCGCCCCAGGCCCGGGCCTCCTGGGCCTTAGAGCAAATCCGCCACTGCTAAAAATTCTACCATTGAGCGAATAATCGCTTCAAAGTATAAAACCAAGATATACTCAAATACATTTATTCATAGTTATACAAAATGAGGAAATCCGTAAATAATTCTAAGAGTTATTTTTATTTGAAAGAAAGTTTACTTACAAAAAGGTCGCGTATATTTTTGTACGCTCTTGCTCGTGACTTCGCTCGTACTAGTGTAGATTCGACCACTCGCAAATGCAACTTTTTAATTAATGAAATGTTTCCGTTTTTTGTCATTTTCTGTATCCATGATAACATTTGCAAAATTTCATGACGATCGATTAGCCCCTCGGCTGGTTTTTTAAAACTCAGATCTCCAAATAGCGAATCAATAAATACATAGTTTTTTTTTAATTTTAATTTTAGATTATATAATTTGTTGTTATTCCGTTTTTTAAACAAATATGTTTTTTTTACTTAACTGCAAACAGTCTATTGACCAATGAAACATAAAGGTTACAGTCATTAGTATAAAGCTTAAAAATCTTATAATTTGGACAGTCAAGTGGTTTAAACTTTAAGGCACGAAGGCGTAATAAGCACTCTCACATTCACCTTTACAGTATATCAGTAAGGATAGATACTTGATCGGTATACACAAAACATAATCAACACACAATTATTTTATATTCGTAGTCCGGTGAAGCTGTTAAGACCTTGCTGGGTCAATAGCGTAGTCATTTGGAAAAAAAAAACAATTATTTTATATCTAAATTATGTTGAATTATATAGGTATATTGGAGACTAGCTCTGCCCACGACTTCGTTCGATGGAATAGACACTTTGGGCTAACGTTAACGCGCAACGGAATCTCTCAAGAGGAAAAAAACCCCAATTTTTAAACATTCTTCATTGGATCTCCGCTCCTATTGGTCTTAGCGTGATGATATATAGCCTATAACCTTTCTCGATAAATAAGCTTATAACACTGAGAGAATTATTCAAATCGGACCAGTACTTCCTTAGATTACCCCCAACAACGTCACAAACTCACAAACTTTACCTCTTTATAATATTAGTATAGATAAGTCCATTAACTTGCCTACTTCTCTCTCGTCGTCGTCATTAAAAGTATACTAACTTTTGACAGACCAAACCGATTTTAATGATTTTTTTTTTCTCGAACTGACTACGTTATTGGCCTTACTAGACCTTCACAGCTTCACCGAACTTTTCGGCTGAGTGCCACAAGCACTCGCCTTAGTAGCCTGGTGAAGCTGATAAGAACTTGCTGGGTCAATAGCGTAGTCAGTTCAAAAAAAAAAACTTCACCGAACTACAATTTTAATGAAACAAAGACTAGATGTTACTCGAAGATATGCTTTATGGTGTTCTTAAAGAGATTATATAATGAACCCAGTAAATTAGTAGTAATGCGCGATTCCTTTCGATTCGCATGTTGTGTTTTTGTATCATGCAATTTTAATAGCATGATCCAAAAATGGATACATGTATAGCTTAGCATAGTTTAGCTAGGTCAGATCGGGTTTTTCGAGGTAACGGCCAAGCCGAGGTGTGCCGAGCACCCTTGAGCTAGTTAACATATATAAAATCGGCTGAGTGCCTTAAGCGCTCGCCTTAGTAGTCCGGTGAAGCTGTAAAGACCTTGCCAGGTCAATAGCGTAGTCAGGTCGAAAAAAAAAAGGGTAGTAATGCGCGTACATACAAAGTCGTAGTCACAGATTGTGTGTAAAATTGATTGAAATGTATTTTATTACTTATTCCTAGATACTCTTAATTTTTTTTTTTCCAAGAATCTAAAAAGTACAGACACGTTAGATTTACATTCCTATGATATGTATAAATAGATCGACATGAATTTATATACTGTGTACGTATATTTATAAACATAGCAGAAATGTAATTACGGCTGGATTTCATTTTCCTGGAACCATCAACCACCTGACTGAAGGTATGTGTTACACGTCGCTGCACACCCTAGTCACAGTATAAATATGAGGGACAGTACGGAAGCTACCTACAAACTCTCGAAAACGGCACACTCATAAAAACATGCGCATCGACGAGAGGTTTTAAAAGGTACTCTATGGACATCACCGCGAAAACCGCTTAGAGGTCTCGTCGATGCGCATGTTTTTGTGAGTGTACCGGTACAAGCATTTGTAGGTAGTTTCCGTACTGTCTCTTATATTTATACTGTGGCCTAGGCGTACTTTTATTACTGTACGCTGACTAAGCATGTTCCCTTCGTATATAGTTTTTGCTGTACGTTTTCACTAAATATTTTTGAAGCTTTTTACGTAAGTTCCGACATTGTATAGTATATAACCGCTTTAACACAAATATAAACTTATATAAATATACTACTCGCATTATTATCTTAAACTTAAACTGTATCTATGAACACAAAATTATATGCCAATATTATTAGAGAATAGATTTAAAAAGATAATTGAGTAGTCTTAAACTTAGTACAGATAACTCGTCAACTCGCAAATAAATGCAAGAAAAAAATAATAACGAAACCAAATTAATTTATTGGTATATCCATATATACTAGTGGACGCCCAGTGGTTGACATTCGACCATAGTTAATTAATTTTGTAAAGTTTATTAGACTATATATTAATAACTTTATTAGAGTTCTTTTGTCTTCTGTAATCTGTAATCATAGGTTTTCATCATAGCTACTCAATTATTCGCCATGATCTTTAATTATATAAACATTTAAAAAAATCTCTATGTAAATAAAAATTGAAATTAATTATAAATTTGAAACAAAAATCACGTGGTAAAGCTCTCAAATTTTAAGCAAACATAACTTTACGAAAATAAAGATATTTATCGTAACCCATGACACAATTTTCAATTAATTTTACACGACACCATGGGTGGGTGGTATTTCTGGATGATATTGAATTAAATGTAGTCTGTTCATTATGAGAAATAGTGATATGCCTAGTATCATGGTTTGGAAAATAATCCAATACAAAGATGTTTTTAATACTACCATTAGCTTTTGAAAATAAATTCTTTTTTGTTGCTACATGAGGTTGAATTGCAACATTGTAACCGCGGAGGTCTAAGTCATGGATTACTTTTATGAACAAAATCCTTATTTTAATTAAACAAAGTATTATTTGGCTCATATTTTTATTAAATCATCATTTGAAGTGAGTTCACCATAAAAAATAATAAACATTACAATAATAGTTATATTGTATCATATCATTGTTGAATGTAGGATGAAAAAGGGTAATTGGAACGTAAGAGTTAAAAAATACATACAGTCGAGCATAGCAACCTCCTTCACAACCTCTTTTGAACTTCGTAATTATTGACGGCTGTCAAAATGTCTTTTTTATTTACATGTGTGTATATGTTGTGTAAAATTCGAGCAGTAGTGTGAGTAGTGCATATTTTAATAAATGTAATGTACTTCTAATGCATTTTATATAAAATAAACAGCTTTCTGCATTTCTCCGCCATATAAACTTTAACTATGCCAAATTTCAAGTTCACCCGTTGACGGGAAATAAGTTAAAAAGAGGTACAATTTTTTTGCTGCACGTGTTAATATATAGATGATAAAAAGAGAAAAGTTTGAGAAGAAATAATAGACGGTTTTCATCACATAAATTATAATTATCCAGAACAAATGTGCAAATTTAGACATTATTTATACAATGCATTTACATAAAATCTAATTTGTCTCATCATACAGTCAGTTATAACATATTCCCTATTTTAAAAAGGAAAACTCAACACGCACCATTCATTGTCAAAAGACCACACATATTAAATGAATGGAAACAAAGAAAAGCGTAGAAAAACCAATCACACGAGGTTTTTTTCATTACAAACAACAGCTTGAACGAACGTTGGTGTTTAGTTTTAATTACTTTCGCATGCCTGAGATGGGGAGACAGAGAAATATTGTTGAGTCTCGTTAGAAAGCGTGGCAGTGCCGCAAACGACCACAAGAATTATTATGCAGAAAAACCATAATTATTTATATTTGCATAAAATGACAGGTGAAACAAGTTGTGAACACTTTTCCTTCATTCGATTAGTAAGAAATAAATTATAATTAATGTTCATTCGCAATAACGATAGGATCTATGTAATTGTGTTCACTACTATAATACATTCTGATTAATTGCTTTCCTTCATTGGTTAAATAACTTTATTAAGTTAAATAGTTATCAACGAATAACCTTTAGGTTATAAAGAGGTATCTGTATATTATACTTGTATAGGTATAATGAATATATATATATCTATACATACTAGTGGGCGCCCAGTGGTCGACATTCGACCTTACTTATTTTTACTTATTTTTAAAGTTTAAACTTTATTAAGGTTCTTTTGTCAAACTTCTATGATCAAAGGTTTTTGCTTCACGTATTAATATATAGATATTGGCAATAAAAATTTCTTACGCAACTATCCGAATACGTAGGTTGGCGTATTATCAAGAGTCTTAAAACTTACTAACCTTAATTGGAGACTGTTACAATCGATGCCTTATGTATTTATATAACAACTTTAACAAGATTTATGTAATATTATAGATTTTTTTTTATTATGTCAAAGGAGGCAAACGCACAGGTGGGTCACCTGATGTTAAGTGATCACCACCGTTCAAAGACATTAGTAACACCAGAGGAGTCGCAAGTGTGTTGCCAGCCTGTGCACGATGGAGAGGAGGAAAATGGGGAGGGTAGGTGGTCGTCCGGCGCTCTCACTGACCGAACGAAACGCAACAATGCAAGCATTGTTACTTCACGTCGGTTTTGTGAGAGACAATGGTACTACCCGGGCAAGCTGACCCATTCACGATGAAGCCAGTAATAGCTTGAACGTGGTTCTACCACCTACATTTTATGCTTTAGGTCTAAGTTTTGATCAAAATCAAACGATGTAGTCCAAGTGGTAAGAACGCTAAACGTAAAAGGACTGGATATTAAACACTTAGCGACAGATTTCCAACTTCAGGGTGGTACCTAGCCAGGGAGGTTTAGGCAAATAAGAATACACTAAACCCTGAGCCATAATCGCTTTAAATATATTATCTCAGTGGCCTCATTCATTTTGTAATTCTTTAATTGAACACCAGTATCCATTCCTTTAAATATCTGATATAGAACTTCGAGGAAAATAAAATACAGAACTTTCTACAAAAGAGCTGACCGTTCTCAAAGTTCAAACAACCGTAGTTTTAACAATCTCATTGTGCCGAGTTTGATGTATTTCATAATGTGCTTCGATTTCTCTTCTCTTTTCGATACTGAACTACTAATTTTATATGATATATATCAAAATATAATATATAACTTTAAGAATGGAATTTCCAAAAACCGTTCCTTTGTGCTCACCTACAGTATAAAAGGAACCTTTATGCAGATTTTCATGGCCCTAAAATACACTATGGTTTCGTCGTGATATTTTTCTTCGCCCAAAATGCTGGCTCATTACAGAATTTGAATAGAAGCGATATTAGAACATACTGACACTGCGTCATCAACACTTCAAAGTCGGAAATGGCTGAGCATGACATCACCAATTGTATCATTAATAGAAAATTAATATTACAATTCATTTATGAATTAATGATTTACATGACAGCAATAATTCACATAACACGGGAGTGTCAATTATTGCAACAAGATTTAATAAATGCATAAATTTACCGTTTATTTCCATTATGTCCAATTCGTGTTAACAATGCTATTAATATAAAGTATTAATGAATGCATATTTTTTACGTATCAATAAAAATGTTTTCTTATTTAAATAAAAACGATTTTACTATATAAGCTAATAACTAGCCTCTGCCTGTGACTTCGGGCGAAAGCTCTAAAGATGAAAGAAAACGATTTTGAAACAATCTTCATTAGTGCTCCGTTCCTATTGGCCTTAGCAAGATAATATATAGCCTATAACCTTCCTCGATAAATGAGCTATATAATAATGAAAGATTTTTTTCAAATCGGACCAGTAGTTCTTGAGATTACCCTCTACAACGTCACAAACTTTATCTCCTTATAATATTAGTATACACTATACATAGTATAAACTAGTATAGATTAATTGCCTTTTATTTAATTCCGTAATTTTATTAAATCGAACAAGTATCGGTAAAATCTAATTCGGTCAAACTGGTTTAACCAAACACTATTCAAGTTCTGTAATACCGACGGAAGTACTGCTTTGTGACATCACAAAGGAGTTTAAGTATCCGTGATTGTATTGTCTTGGAAACTTTCATTGTACGAGCGGAGTTTTGATAAAAGTACTTTAAAACTTAAGAACTTGTAAATTTCCGCCAGACCTCTCCTTGTGGAATGGCGTAGCCTTATAACTTTAACTTGAATATTTATTTTGTATATATTTTTACTTGCAGTTGATTTTTTTAAGACAACACTTACACAATTATTGTCATAACAAAAACATAAAAAATCAAGAATATCTGATCATATTTAAAATAGTGCTCATCTGTAAATCTCTAAAAGCATATCTTCAAGGCAAGCTACAAATCAATAATTTGATTGCATTCAATGGCAGCCTTTAAATTTCAATGTTGACCAAAGATGGCTTTCCGAAGGAAAATACAAGTATAATAATCACTTGTGGTTTAATAAAATCTAATTGTATGCATTTTTAATAAGTGTTGACGAATCCCAATTAAAAGTCTTGGACACGATCAATATTTTTTTATAACGACTTTTCCCTTTGAAAGGCATAAATCAAAATCTGCTACCTGTCTATAGATGATTAATAGTTCGTATAAATGATATATTTTAAGTAAGTATCAAGATTTTCGATTGTTTGAATCATATTTCCTCTAAACAAAGCCGTGATTTGGCAGAGCGCACGTGGCTTTACAATCAAAACGGACATCATTAACCATTCAGCACCCATACTGTACTGATTCCGCGTACATTGCTGGGAGCACGAAAGTCGTGACGAGAAATAAATGTTAGCAGACAAACAGCACATGCTACCCGCAGTTACATTAGTCATGGTCCATTTCAACGACATACGGTACGAAGAATCCACACGTTTTCATTTAACGGTAGTATCTTTTTACCTGTTAAATTCTGATTATCTAGCGAATTGTTAATTTAAATATCGAAGTCTTGGAATAACAAATCTGCAGTTTCAATGCATTTAAACGTACAACTAATAAAGATTTCAATTGATTTAGTTTTTTTTTTATATTATTGGAGACAAACGAACAAATGGGTCATCTGATGCTAAGTGACCACCACCATCCATAGACATTTACAACACCAGGGGAGTCGCGAGTGCACTGCAAAAATGTGTTTGGAAGGGAGGAGGTGAATAGGAGAGGGAGAAGGGAGGCGGCGCTTCCACTGACCGAATGAAACGCAACAATACAAAAACTGTTACATCACGTCGGTGTTTCTGTGGGTCGGGTGGTACTACCACGGGCGAGCCGACCCATTCGTGCTGAAACCACTAATAGCTTTAATGTGGCTCTACCACCTACAAAAACCTATCATATTACAAATCAAAAATTGAAATATAAATAAATCGGCGATTGACAATAATTACGAGATTAAAATCTATTTCCATATGAACATAGACTATAATTTATCAAAAAGAATATATAGAATCTAACTGGTTAATACCGTGACAAAATATCTCAGAATTTCAATTTCTAATTTCCTTTTAATGTTGTATTCTAATATAAAGTTAAAGAAAGAACAGATATTGCAACTTTTATTCGTTAAATTTATATTATCCAAGTTATTCAAACGTCTGCTGTAAATTCTCTGTACTTAATCCCGAGGCAAATACGAAATATCTAAATATCCTTCCTAATCTGAATATTGTCTTTATTAGACATTACGATATTATGTCTAATACAGGTTGTATCACACCTTATACACCATTTCATTTGTTTTGCAACAGTAAGTAATTCACAATTGTAGCAAGAAATAAGAGTCAAACAGTTGAGGGTGTTAATTACCTAAGTGATTACGATCACCAGACTACTAAAACTTTGGCGTATAAATGTAGACGTTCATATAAATCCTTTTTTTATTGGCAGTTAATTAAGACCCAGTAGAAGAATGGTTTTATCAGGTAAGTTAGTCCTAAGACTTTTACAAGTAGATAGAAAACTTCTCATGATGTAGGCTACATAACATTCTACCTTTTAATAGGAAGATCCAATAAAACTAATTCAAAATGGCAAAGGGTTTCAATAATAATAATATTGCAATTGAGAAATAAGATGTTCACAGCTAATCCAGATAGATCACGCAGTTTCTATGAAACGATAAATCGCAGGACTACGAGCATCACGTAGTAATAACATGAAATCAAAATAACATACATTAAATTAAACTATAATCAACTCAGGCAGAGTTGTAAGGGAACAGATAAACAAGTGCATTTATAAATGTAAGAACTACATACAGAAGCGAATCAGGTTTGATTTATTATTGAAACATAAAATCGTCAAGTATCAATCGTCCATTATATCTGTCATTGCTATCAAGTTTTCATTTCACTGGGCGAACGTTAACCTTTTTACTGGGTAAATTCCGTAACGGATGAATGGTCACGGGTAAGATACAAGCTTGAGGCATATACAAGATATTTATAATCCATAACATTCTCCGGTTTTTGATTTCAAGGTTCAGTCAACAGAAATGTGTTTTTAATGTATATCCGCAAAAACTTACAAAAGGTGAATTTAAAAGACCGGCATGATTTTAAAACTCGAAACAGTGACAAACTGGCCTTCTCATCTCT
The DNA here is from genome assembly GCA_014332785.1 of Antheraea mylitta. Classification (NCBI taxonomy): domain Eukaryota; kingdom Metazoa; phylum Arthropoda; class Insecta; order Lepidoptera; family Saturniidae; genus Antheraea; species Antheraea mylitta. Next base: position 4,312,818 of record JACEII010000004.1, on the reverse strand, counting down.
CAGCCGCAGTAATACCAATGGAAATTTTTGGACGATAGATTCTACAACATTTTTTTCAAAGCACAAAGCACTCGTCTGCCCGATGGTAACAGCACCATGTAAAGCATATTTTTATATCAAAACACTATAATAGGATGGATCAATATGTGAACGATGGTTATGATTGGAAATGATATATCTAACATACGCTTAAAACGATCGTAACTACAATGCATTGTTATAAAAATATACACAATAAAAGATAAATCAGATCCTGTTTCTTGCCGGTCTTGCTCGATGGGTTGTGTTTTTTTCTTAAACGCTTTCTCTGGGCCATAATCGTATGATGTATTTTATTAATTGATTTATCAACGATCTAAGCCCAGACATTTAATAATCCATACGAACACAATACAACAATCATTAAAATTCCTAAAATCCTAGCGTAACATGTGTTGCTTGCTTGTCCGTTAGAAATTGCGAAGGCCTTGCATTTGTCAATAATAATAATAACAGTCATAAGCTTTATAATTCTACCTATAAATTGATGTGATTGATTTGATGTTAGAGTTGTATTAAAGATAAATATTAGATTGAAATCAGATTCAGGCGAGTCTTAGCATTCAATTTCGTTGCAATACAAGTTGATTGCAATACAGTGATACTTGCAAGTAGTTAGAAAAATAACCAAAATCAATTAAATTAAACGAAATTATTATTCCCGTATAAAATATTCCATAGATCAAGCAGTCAATTTATTTAAAATTTTGAAACGAAAATACGAATTGCTAAATGCCGTTTGACCCAATTAGACAAATATTGAGGAAACATAAATTCATCAAAATCGCTTGGTAAAATTAATCGCCGTTGGTACCATAACGTTTGTACTCTTTGCGTTCTCAAAAACTGTATATTCGAAATTTTCACTGAAGTCATAAGAACAAAATTTAAGAGATATTTTTGAGTCCAATGCTCACGTTGACAGCACAGACAAATATTTTGGAACCGTTGTCCATGTGCTAATTAATTATTGCTATCCTGAATCGTGCAACCTGAAGTAATGTACATAATTACACTCTCGTATATAGACGTGATTGGTGTATAGCTTACAATCATGTAATCAAAATTGGAATATAAATTCCATCGATTCTTTGACAAGGCTCAATAAAAGTTTCACATATTTTGCACGTTATAGATCTGTCAATTGTATGACAACATTTCCAAAACAAAAATCTCATTAAGCAACAGTTACAATGTGTACATACCTGAACACTGATATTTATTCAATATTTCAATCTCATTGTCATACTTGATAAAGAAATGATGAATGGAATTTTATTGTCACTAGCTCACACGCTTGGCCCACTTATTCACAGAAAGAAAACACACTTTAACACAGAATGCTTATAGAAATCATTGTTTATTAAATACTTAATAACTTTATGTTAAATGAAGCTATCGTGTTTTTTTTTAAATAATGATTACTTTATTACTAAGATAAAATAAAAATGTTTGTCTCTAAGTTGGTTTAGGGACGCTAATTTTACATAATAACGACTCGGATGCATCGACCGATGGAGTGGAATAGAGGTAGATTCGTCACTAGCCGAATGTTTAGACCGATAGCGTATTCCTATCGCTTGTTTCGCGCTCACGCTTGCGCGCTCGGCTCAGGCGGAACGTGACAATGAGTCATGCTTTTTCGAGCGTGCAGCCGGCGTTCATCAATTTATAAGACGTTATTACGTCAAAAATAGTAAAACTCTATTCAGTGGTTTATTAGTGATGCGCTTATAACAGCAGAAATCTCTTATCGTATCTCTATAGATGATAGTAAAACAAACAATTTTTTTTTCAATTACTTCTAGACTAAATATATTGACAAAAAAAGGAACAGATAAAGTTTACAACTCTTACTAATTTATATTTACAGAGATTATCTAATGTTTAGCAAATGTAATGAGCATTAAGCTCATTAAAGTATTAGGTCATACACTAATGCTACACGTATAATTAATTAACTACTGTGTAAATATTTACGATAACCTAATTTGACCTTTTCAACGATATACAATGCAGTAACGAGCAAAAACGGTGTATAAAAGAGGTTTATCAGTATCATAAATAATGGATATTATTATATCAAGCTACTTCTGTTGATAAATACTCATTAGTATCCTCGAATTATTTTTTTACTATCCGGTTAAGTGCAGCAATCTTTCTATGTTTCTATACAAAATATTTTTTGACCTAAAGCTAATATTAATTTAATGATCTTAAATTGCATTCAATTACTGATTCAGTTTCTATTCAAATATCTATATCAACATAAAAAAAGTAAAATTTGTGAATATGTTACTTAAGTACTAATCTCTGGAATTATTGATGAGAGTCTATAAAAATCTTAATTTATTATGAAGCTACGTTCAGATCGCTAGTTGTCTGTGACCGTGAAAATCGCTACAACTGTGTTAATTCATGGAGAAAGTTAATTATTTTTATCGGACTCCAAAAAGGAGGGGGTATTATATTTCGCTGTGTTTTTTTAATGTACATATATTAATATTCTTGGTAATTGCTATCCTATTTTAATGATTTTTTCTTATTTGAATTGGTTTATACTATGGGGTGCTCCTATTTAAATACGAAGAAAATATTCTACCCTTAAGGGATTTTTTTTTTCTCGAACTGACTACGCTATTGACCTAACAAGGTTTTAACAGCTTCACCGGACTACTACCCTTAAGGGGGGAAATACCGCTTAATATAACTTGTTACAAGGTGACGCTGCGACATTCAATTCCAATCCGTTCAAACAATCCTCATAAAGATTAATATTTGTATATTTGAATGAATATATTTCCATAATACTAATATTATATACATTAGGACCATTTATATATTAAATAGATACGTTCTGTCGTAATATTATTCTGGCAATTTAAGCATTTGCTAAGTACCTTGGACTACCAAACTATAAGACATTAAATTCTGAGAGTAAAATTAAAAAAGAGACAACATGTAAGTCTTCTTTAAGTTCAGTTAAAATAAATAGAACAAAGTATAACAAAATAAATTCAACAGCGACAAGTAATATCAAAGTTCTGTTGTTAATTATGCAAGCGCCTCTAGACAGTATGTGCCAATGGGAATTCGCCAAGAAAATCTCGGCTTGTGTTAATAAAATTTCATCTAAAATGTGTCAGGACTCCCTCGTCATATCTATGATAAAATGTTAAGGGTTATCGTCTTATTCCTGATTTTTATGTCCAGTTCTCTTTTTCAAGCATCAATTCAAATTGTCGTGGGCGATTTTGCAAACATACAAGACTCAGAACTATCATTTTTGATTCACACAAATAATTGAGTCATTAAGTTTGAAAATGAACTGTTTAATTTTAATCACTCATGTAAGATCTTTTCTTTTTTAATTCTCAGTCTTTAGACAATGAGAACCAAGTCTAAATTTTTCCGTTCTTTTACATGTATGAAATATGCAGATCTTCAAAAACACCTTATAAACCCATGAACGGGTAAATTTGGAATTGGTTGGTTTCTTTTGATCTCGATATGTAATGACTCAATTATTTTCACCTGGAATTAGCATCTACAACACTGAGCGTGGCGGTATCGACCAGAAGACCTCTTCAACTACTGCGGCATCCGTGCAATTCTTGTTTTACGTTACCAAAGAATTTAGGCGACACATTATTTTCCTTCTTTTCTGCAGACTCTTGGTCCGCACCTTTATTGGCTTTCGTTTTGTTTTTATTGTGTACGTCGAAATATGTATCTGTGAGCGCAACTATTGGGTGTTTTTATTTAATTATTATTATTTTATACAAATTTTCTTAATGATATTATTTTATGGCGGATTCATTTTAGTCCTTTAGGTTATAATGCACAATGTCCCGCTCCGGAGCGTCCACCGCCCGATGGATGAACCTACTAACCACGTCATCAGTCACGTCGGTATAGTAGACACAGGCGACATATTGTAAACAATGATAAAGAGAAAGCGGATGATATTCGCCTCTATCTTCAGAGAACAGCTGATTAATTTTCCTTGAATGTATTAAACATAAGTACCACTTACTACTTTATCGGTCATCAATACAATTTGTAATAGACAGCTGATTACTGATAACCTAATCCAAATATCTCTGAAAGTGACGTTGTTATCTTTCATAAGAACATGAATAATAATAAATGTAATTTATTGCAATAAACAATATATTTACAACATCGATAATACGTGGTAGTAAATCGTAACAAGCGTCATTTTCAATTATATAATTAAAAATTTTTTTTTTATTGAAGTCTCCAATTACGTCTAAAGTACGTATGTAGAATCATTTTTAAAATGCAAAGCAATATTTACACAACACAACAAAATCAACGATAGCAGTATTCGCAGTAAACTAAAAAAAAATGTAATAATGCGCAACACTGACTTTCATTTGCTACCAAGACTAGAACTGTTGGTTAAATGCATGTGTTAAATGAAATATTAAAAAATAATAACATAAGTTAGGCGCCGGACATATGGCAGAAGTGAAACATCAAATTGATTGCTACGTCAGTGTCGTGCCTATAAATCAAGTTTCGTTAGCTAATTGGTTTTGCAGACGCAAAATTCCGAGGTTTTTAAAATCGTTAGAATTGAAAAAGTAACTTTGAAGTACAATAAACTTTATAAATTAAGTGAGAGATGGTGTTAAGCATAGACTCTATATGAACAGCTAAAAATATAGTGTCAAGAACGAGTGATAAATGGTGTTAAAATTAATTTATCGGTGGTTATATATTTGCAGTATTAAAGTTGTTAGAATTGGCAACTTTAGATATAATAAGCGATAAGTGAAGTCAAATGGCAAACATATACCAATTATTTAAAGTATGTACAACTTAAATTTTGGTGCGAAAAATGAACGATAGATGGCGTTAAAACAATTGTAACGGTGACGGCATGAACAATCGAATTCTATCCAAAATCTGAACGATTTAACATATTAGTGTATATCTAAGGCATCCCCTCATCACTTAAGCGAGTTAACCCTAGTTGAATCTGCTACAGAGTAATTGGAGTGAGAGATATCCGAGTTGATGTACGCTAAGCTCCGTCGCGATTTTTGTTACGACCTCTTTCCGAGGATGTACTCCTTTGCGAACGTTATGTATGGCTTATGAGGTCAAACTTTGATCCTTCAAAGCAATACTCCTAAATATATCAGGCTTGTTTTTACAAATATCGTATCCATGATGAATTTTATTATTAGAGTAAATTTCGTAGAATTATGAATATTGTAATTGTATTATTTGGGATTAAAATTCTTGCGAATTATATTTGAGAGATAAAATATACATGAGTAATTTAATATACACATGCATTAAAGAATAATTTGTTTCTTAGTGTTCTTCATCTGAATATTAAGAGAACGAAAAAAATTATAACATGTAATTCTTCCACATAACATCTCTACTTCTATACTAAAATTATAAAGAGGTAAAGTTTCTGAGCTTGTGATGTTGTGACGTTGTAGGGGTTAATCCCAGGAACTACTGGTCCGATTTGAAAATATGTTTCAATGTTATATAGCTTATTTGTCGAGAATGATTATAGGCTATATATCATCACACTAAAACTAATAGGAGCGGAGCACTACTGAAGAATGTTTAAAAATCGGGTTTGTATCTGTTTTGAGAGCTTCCGCTGCGTGTTAGCGTTACCCCAAAGTAAATATTCCACGCGAACAAAGTTGCGGGCAGAGGCTAGTAAGCTATAAAATTATATTTTATATGTTGCGTTGTTGATAATAAGCGCTTGAATCACAGATTTTTTTTCTAAATATGGTAGTATTTTAGAAATGTTCGTATTCATATATTTTCATACTAGGTTGTTGCCGCGGTTTCCTCCATGTTAATATAGATTTAACTTATCTCTCGGTAACAGTACTATTTATGGATAAAACAATATATGCAAAATTTCATGACCATTATTTGAGTAATTAAGGCATGAAAGCGTAACAAAAAAATCATTTTCCCACTTATAATATTAAATAATCGAGAATATGCCTGGAGTGCATTACACAAGAAACAAATACTTCTTAGTACCAACTAACATAGTAATCATAATTGTTACTTAAAATAGATTTTAGCTATAACAAACAAGGCACTAATATAACTACACGATTTCTTCGAATGTTGACTGGTTACTGTTATTGTCATTATTCAACATATTTTAGCAAGCCTATATACCTATATGTTTTCAAGCAATGTATGCACAATTCTCTCTTTGACAATTGGTTATTGCATTTTTGGTAAAATAATTTCCTTTTTTTTCTAGTTGATTATTATTTGATAATATGTTAGAAATATAAATACTGACAAACGCCTGTGACTTGTTTCGACGTTCCATTGAACTAAGTTGATATATAAATAATCACACAGAGTATTTGTCGGGATTTTGGCCTGTCATGTAGTGGATTTTATATTTTATTTATAATCTTGTATTATTTGACTTTTGTAAATTTGGTGGTGTTTTACGTAATACAGTTCGGTTATTGTGCATAAGTGAAGTGAATGAAAAATAGTACCACGAAGCATGAAATTCTGATATGCCACAACAACTTCCTGGAAGGTTCTAACAAGGGAGCCACTATCTTGTTGGAACATTGAAATAATCACACAACGCTTGTAATATAATTAACTACACGACAATGACGTTCATAATCAGAAAGATTGGTTGCCAAAAAAAAAAATCTTTAAAATTAATCATGCTACAATTGTTAGATGAATATGAGGCAATAAAGCTTCTTAGGGGATAATATATAGCAAATTACCACATAAACCTGGCATATAAATTTCCTAAATATCGAAGTTAACCTTTAATTGCCCTAATTCCTGCAAAGAAACCAAAGCAGTTATTTGTGTAAATAAATGTTCCAGACGTCCATCCCTTAATCAACCGTCTAGAAAGCTTCTTATTTGGAAGCTACGTTAGGCTCATAAAATACATAGCTAAAACCTATATAATATGGTTTCTTGTCTCTAAATAATTATAAACAAGATGTTTTCTGTAAAAACCTTTAGTTGATAGTTCTTCATTTAAACAATTTTTAATAAAGTCAATCTCCATTATTTTGATAATAGACTGGCATTTCACCATAGTTCGCTTGATATTACAATAAGAGAAAAAAGTACAGTAATACTACAAACGAACGATGCTTAACCATACACTTTCAGATTCAGTTTAAATTTTTCCAATTATTATACTAATACTAGCGGGTCGGACGGACGTTGTACTGCCTTGATATTAAAAAAAAAATTTAACCGCAACGCCACCTCCGGGTCCAATTTTGGAATCTAAACCATTCTCGGATCCAATGGTACACGCACGCAAAATATCATCAAATTCGGTCCCGCCGTTTAGGAGTTCAGTGACATACACACGTACAGAAGAAATTTAAATATAAAGATAACAGACTAATGTCGAAAACAGTAAGAGCCATAATTATAAAACACCTTAATTAACAAATGACTTTGTAAATATTTAGAGTTCGTAGTCCGGTGAAACTGTGAAGGCCTAGAAAGGCCAATAGTCATTTCGAAAAAAAAAATCCAGAGTAGTGATTCCCAGATTCATTTCAGTCATGAAATGTTAATCATATTAAAATGTAAATCATGAACCCGACTGATTTAAGATTTATAATGTAATAAAATTTAGTAAAATACTTTCTACTTTTTCCGGATAAGATAATGAGACGTACGTACGTAGGTAAATGCATTAAAGAAGATTTAGAAGTTTTAATATACCGTACATTAATTTTATAAAAACAAAAGAACAACGCATTTCTTTTTTCCTTCATAGGTTTTATACGTTTACTTACAATTTAATTTGACGTTAAATTGTGTTATTTTCTTAGATGGTAGATACGCTAAACGGTGACTGATTTACAATTATAGGTGCCGGATCACAACGATAGATACTTGGCGACAGATTTTTGAACTTGAGGGTGGTGGTAACAAATCAGTTTAGAAGAATAGTACCTGGACGACCGAGCTTAGCTCGGTTCTTTAAAAAATTATTTAAATTAAAATAAAATATAAAAATAACACATCTCTTCTGCTGTCACTCGGATTAGTACCGAGGTTAGAGGAATTTTCGAAGCAGACGATTTCCATCTGAGCTATTTCTTTTGACAACGGCGGCGAAATTTATCTTTATATTCTATTCATATTTTTTAATTGCCTGAAAACTCAGAGAAATAGTTTTCTAGGAATGAAATCTAGCTAGATCGATTTATCGTCCCCGAAACTACGTACATACTAAGTTTCACAGAAACAGATGACGCCGTTTCCGAGATCCTAAATATATACAAATATAAAAATATACATACAAGAATTACTCGTTTAAAGGTATAAGATATCTCACTATACTATATTTCATCACGATATTTTCCTTTATCGAGATCTCAAACTCAGTTACAAGAATAGGAACTTAAGTCGACCAACCCGGTACTCGAAGTTCATACTTTCTCAATTGAGCTATAACGTTGTAAACCGTTCAAAATGTTTATAATTGTAATAGTAATTACATTCATAACTACAAAAATATCTTTATATTTGTTATAGAAATCCAGAAATCAATATAAACAATTTTGAGAAACATATTTAGAGGTATTTAGCGCATTTAAATCAGACCTGTAGTTGCCTCCGTCAATGACCATTGGTTTATTCAACGACGCAAAATTTATCAGACTTAAAAATAGTAACATTTAAACAATAACTGTTAATTAGGGCACAATTAAATTATCATCGAACCAATTAAGTATTTGTTACAGGGAAATAACATATTTACCTTCCAAATGAGCTATGTTTATATTATATATATTTGCAACCATAATATAAGTACCTGGTTATCAAACCATACGAACGACTACACAAACTTCGCAACATATTTAATCTCATTGTTTGTGTTAAATATGATTAATTAATTGCCATTAACGTAAAATACCTCTTAAAATTGTAACAATATTATTTAAAGTATAGTAAGTTTATCTCACACTAGCATCTGCCCGTGACTTTGTCCGCGTGGAATAGTGACTAATGTTTACGCACCGCACGCAGCGGAAGCTCTCAAAAGGAAAAAACCTATATTAAAACCTTTTCTTTGGTGCTCCGCTCCTATTTATCCTAGCGTAACATACATACATATATATAATATATATATGACCTATAGTCCTCACTTTCACGATAAATAAGTGTTATCTAACACTGAAATATTTTTTCAAATCAGACCAGTAGTTCTTGAAATTAGCGCGTTCAAGCCAACAAACTCGTCATTTTTTTAATACTATTATACATTTCTATTAATTATTTGTGTTAAGAAGTAAGCGGTAACATAATGAAATTCCTAAACATTTGTCTGACTTATAGACAATATTATTCCTTAACTTTTATTATTAAATTGCTGTGAATTTTACAAATATGATAGTTTACAGTTTTACACATACGTAATTTCGCAAGAAGTCGTTGATTTTCGACGTTCATGATTTTGATTTTATTACGAATAGCAGTATCGAAGATAATTTTGTATAACAAAAACAATGCGTGGAGTCCCTCCGCGCGGAAGAAGTGAAACTTCTTAATGTGGAAATGAAAATAGGAAGGGGTAGAAATTAATTTTTAGTGAAACCATACTGTTTCTTTTAGACAAATTTTATTAACATTGCTTACAATTCATAATTGGTCGCATCTTTTAATTATCATTTTCGAGTGGAGAAATATCGAAATCTATGCATTTACAATGGGATTATGATAACTAAAGTAAGATACGAAATGTTTGAGTTAAATTTTTATTTAATCTTACAAAAACTGCATTAATGGAACGCAACAGTGCATTCATACCTCTCTCCATGGTAGCGTTAAATGTTTAACGCAACCTTGTTGGAAGTCGCATTAGAAGTTCACTTCGAAAATGTATGATCACTAGTGTATTATGATAATGTACAAATATTGTAACATCAAACAACATTATAGTTAAACACGAGGCATAACCTCAGAGCGGAAAAACACGCAAAAAATTTAACAGACACGTATTTGTGTCACATAACGGGAATCGTTGTCGCTTTAATTTATTTGCAGCTGAGATATCACAACGAATTGTCGTGAAGAAACAGCGCAATGGCTGTTGGACGAAACGGTTCCATTGCATAATTCGTCCTAAATATTTTAACGAAAATATACTGAACGATAAATATTTCTTGTTATGTCTATAATTAAGTCCACGCGGACGAGGCATTAAATAAAATCATAAACTAGAAAGACAAACTCAACTGTGATTTACGAATATTCGAAATACATATACTAAACTAGTCATGCCATGTGGTTTCATCAGCAACAAATTGTGCCTACAATTTCGACAAATGGAGTTTTTGGCGGGATCATTGTCTGTCGCGTAGTGACTTTATATCTTACTAGGCCCTGCCCGCGACTTCGTCCGCATAGTAATAGTTACTTTTGGCTAACGTTAACACGCAGCCGAATCTCTCAAGAGGAAGAAAAATACCGATTTTGAAACATTTTTCATGTGGGCTCCGCTCCTATTCGTCTTTACGTGATTATATATAGTAAATAAATAAATAAGTAAAGAAATAAATTTTCAAATGCGACCATTAGTTTCTGAGATTACCCCTTACAATGTCACAAACTCACAAAACCTACCCCTTTATTATATTAGTATAGATATAGATTCATAAACTTGTGTAATTCGACTCTATATTTCGTAACGCTGATGGCATTTTACGCAACACAGTTCGGTTATAATAAACAAGTGGAGTGGATGGGAAATAATACCACGGAGTATGAATTCTGAGATGCCACAAAAATAACCTGGAAAATTCTAACAAGGACCACCATCTTGTTAGAACATGAAAATTATCACAAAACGCTTGAGATATTATCCGCTAATTGTAAACGGCAGCTAGTAATAATCTAGAAGATTGGTTACCAGATAAAGTTTTAAAAAAACTTCGCCACATTGATATTGATGAAGATTTATAGCTAATGCTGTGTTGTTTATGATCACAAGTTATATATATATATATATATATATTTTTTTTTTATGGAAAAATTCTCAAAAAAATATGATGTAACGTAAAAATATGTTATTTAAATTGAAAAGTTCCTGAAATTAGTTACTTCAAAAATATATGTTGCCTTTATTTTATTTTGTAATCATAAAAATCAATCGCTGAATTTATGTAAATGCATGACTTTAGAACGGCTGCATTTATTTTGGTAGTTAATATTTATCTCATTATATGATCTTATTCTAAACGGAAGATTTGGTCTCATCTAGTACGCCGAAGCGAACCGAGGGCAAGCAGCTAGTAGTTTAATATAAGTACTCTAATAGTGATAAAGATGACGATTGCAATTGGTTGTTAAGCATTACGACTATTCACATTTTCACCATGTGTCATGTTTACATAATATATGATTCACAAGTAAACGGTTTGTTAAGAAATAGGTGACGTCACATTTATATATATGTAAGTATGTATACATAGATACAAATGCCTATGTCATTGTTTATAAACCGGTACTTAAGAATACGTAAAGATATAAGAAACACAGGTTTTTCGAAGGATATATACATGTATATATATATTCATTGGTTTTAATCTCTTTTTTTCCAACTACGCTAGTGACCTGGCAAGGTCTTTACAGCTTCACAGGACTACAGATGATTTTAATCAATTCTCTTTTATATTTATCGGATCACCTGAACAGTTCTAAGGTGTAGTAAACTCGGTAGGTGGCACTATTATTAAGATTTTATCATTTTTTTAAATATTTCCAACGAGTCTTTTTCGTTAGTTTTCATCTCTCTGAGGAAAAAGAATTAAGTCTACTTTTTAACTTTAATACCTCGCAATATTTTTAAATTCAACTTTTATTATAAATTTCTGATTTTTCTTTGATAGAACATCGACCTATCGAGTGTATAGATAACCACAACGTTAAAAATTCAATTTTAAATTGATATATATAAATTCGAAGATTACTTAGTGTAAAACCAATTGCACATGAAATTTGTTTTAATGGCAAAAACATAAAAAATAATAGATAAAACTAGAAATCTAAATATTGAGTGGAAGCTAAATAAATTGACAAGTTAGTCACGAACTAGAAAACCGACGAAAGGATATAAGAAATTGAACAAGAAATTGTGAAAGGCCGTTTGTATCATATATAACTAAGTAGAAAGAGTTTTGAAAAGTATTTTTTATAATAAAATCTAATTTAATTACATTCCAATATATATATACTCAACAATGATATAAAGGCAGCTAAATTAATAACAGTAGACGGTAAACATACAAAAGAAATTCTATTACGCTCACAATACTGAATTAATTATTTACAACTGCCTAATTTAATACTATTGACACAAAAATTATTGTTTTTGTTACTTTATTTTGTCACAAAAAAGTGAGAGAATAAACAATTTTCTTTTAGATTGGATTTAGAAACCCAAGTGAAACAAAATGTATAAAACCAAAGCATTGGTTCATAATCATATATGAGTGAGTACAACATAAAAATACTTAAATATTCTGTTATTTTTAGGCAATACAACATAACCTCTAAAATTTAATCACGGCAGTAACAAACGATTACTTTGCTCAATAATTACATTAATAACTTACTAGTTACTGATAAATTAGTGTAAAAAAATTGAAAAACATATCATTTGAATATGAATACCCTAAGAATTGACGTGAATTGAGAAACGTAAAAATCAAATTCATAACAAGATTTTGATAAGCAAGAAATTTCCGTTACTAGACCAAATATTATTAATGACATTTTAAGTGAAATAGTTTGGTTTATTGTCCAGATATTGTCTAATAAATTGTATACCATATTCTCTACTAAATAAATAATTCAAACAAAGTAGACTATCTTGATAATGTTGTTTAACATTCAGACAAAAAAAGTATAAATTGAGGCTTTAAGTAATCTTATAAATAATCTCATTTATTTAATAACAAACAGGAAAAAAACGATATCAATTATATGCTGCACTAAATCACCATCAAAATATTTACTGATACCATATGATTCATGTACAACCCCGTCTTTATAATACACCCATATAAATATGTGTCAACACTTTTAAGAGTCTAATTACTACACAGAGTAATAATTGACGTAATAAATTACTCATAACTAGATAATTGTATAAACTATACCTCTTTTTGTTCAGTGGGTGTGCTCGTCCTGACACCGGTCAAATCCTTCCACCGAAGCACCCCCATCACTGCGTGACGAACCCAGGAACCTCTCCTGCTCCTACCGTTTGAAAGTTCATCCACGACTCCACATAAAACAGTGTTCACTACCAAACCTTTCCCAGTTCCATCTCTATCGCCCTTTAGAGCCACTTCGCTGCTTATCGGAAAAGACCTTCGCTCCCTCATAAAGTCAAAGGAAAGTTCGCTCACACAAATTCAACGCTTCCCGAAATGCATCTTCACGACACACGCGCTATTAATCATCCCAAGATATCGAACTTCAAAGCCGAGATAAATCTCCCGGTAAATCGGTTATTTTTATATACTTTTCAGGTCACACAGCTGCGATCTTTCCCATAAGCGTTCGAAACTTTTTCAATTATTTCTAATGGCTCTTAAAAGAAAACTCCGTGTAACAAACCGTCTTCAATTACTTGTGTTTCGTCAAACGGATGATACCAGTAAAGGTAACTTTCTCTCTGAACGTGTCCGTTTGCCCTGGTTGTGTGCTTAGGCTTTTCGCTGTTGATTATTCACCAAAACAACACAGTCTTCACAAACACGCGTATACAAAACTTTTTAACACTCACAATTATCTAAGTCAATAATAAACAAGAAACAGAAATAAAGCGTTTTTATCATTAATTTAAAAATTAAGAAACCGAAATTTTAATCTGTCAAAACACGATCGAATTGGGACAATTTGAAAAACCTAATACCACAATACGTCCACTCTCTCTCGTATTCGGAAACCGAATGGAGCGGCGCGTGCCACAATCCACATGCTCACCGACAATGCAAATCTAAGAACGCCTATCTCTTTCTTTACTGCAATATTACCGTGGTGCAAGATAAGGACAGGTAATTTAATAAACCTTCAGACGCAGTGAAGACAGGTGAATGTTACTACTGATTACAATAAAAAACTTTTCAGGTTTTCTTGTATGCAGCGAAACTATTATATCACATATTAGAATAAGAAATCAAAGAATTATCACAATCTAAATTGACTGTATTATATGAATATTATTCTTAGATTATTAGAGTTTTGAAATTATTTCATTATTTCAGTGCTAAAGTTTTATGCTCTAATAATATTTCTTTATCTTATTTAACTCATACATAAATAAATTATACCGCAGAATGTATTAATAATAACATGAAATACTTTTTATTAAAAATACTATTCCTTTCTTCTATAAATACATATTTTATGCGAAAAACTCAATAAGAAAATTAGTGTTAAATATAAAAATGTACTTTATATATGTAAATAGGATAAAAAATTATTAAACGTAAATACAGCGTCCAAGTAAATTTAGTAAAGTTCTAATCATCTGAGATATACTCATGTAAATATTATATTACTATTTTGAAATACATATAAAAGTATAAGACAAAATCCTCTGCTATGTTTATCCATCTGTCTGTTCGCGATAAATTTAAAAAGTACTAAACGGATTTCCATGGGGTTTCCACCAGTAAATAAAATGATTCGGGAAGAAGATTTTGGTATATAATTTGTCAAGGTTTTTTTATTATCAGGGCGGGATCACGTCCGCAGGGACCGCTAGTAAATTATATGAAAAAAATCTAATAACACTTGAAAAATGCTAGTCTGGTGAAGCTGTTAAAACCTTGTTAGGTGAATAGTGTAGTCAGTTCGAAAAAACTTGACACCATGATTTTTAGAACATGAGTTAAAACGCAAAGAAATTGGTCTGAAAAAATAAATATATTTTAAAGAAAACGCTTTGCTATTATAACGGAATTTAGGCATCGCTATGGCGTGGGAACATCCGGCTTAAGCCGACCACATTGCACCCTCAATAATGGGAACACTAGTATCAAAGACCCAATGGTTCTTGACACTTTTCGAGACAGCTGTTTCCGAAGTATACAGAGAATCGAATATCTGCAGGAAGACGGTACTAGATGTCTATATTGAAGGAAGGATGTGGTTGCCTATTGATGGAGACCAATACGATAAAAAAAATCATTTAGGAACCTGTGTATGTTCGTACAATTTTGTTGGGGATTCGTTCGTAAAAAAGATTCCTATTTCTATTCTGAGTGCACATTAAAAGAGTTTGTTATATTTTAAACCGTAATCAGTGGTTGGACTTAATATTTGATATTATACTAAATCTCTATAGGGTTAAATAACAAAAATACAAAAAAGGAAATTTATAAATATACTTCGTTTAAATGAAAAAATATTGAAATTTCGAATTTCATAACTTAATTAACTAAAAATGTTACATCAATTTTGTTCATCAACTATTTCCTAAGTAATATTATTAGTTCTTTAATTTATATAGTACTAGCCACTGCCTGCGACTTCGTCCGAGTAGTAATAGTCTCTTTGGCCAAACGCAGCGTGAGCTCTCAAAAGGAAAAAAAATCCCGATTTTAAAACATTTTTCATTGGTGATCCGCTCCTATTGGTCTTAGCGTGACGAAACACAAGTACAGTCTATAACCTTTCTCGATGAATGGGCTATATAATACTGAAAGAATTATTCAAATCGGACCTGTACCTCCCTAAGATTACCACCTACAACGTCACAAACTCACAAACTTTAGCTCTTTATAATATTAGTATGGAAGTATAGATAAAGAAACATACAACAAAATTAAGATAATCACCGTGATTACTGTCTACTCGATTGGTTGATTTAGTAAACTGTTCAGACATTATGCGTTCAAGAAAAAATGATCATTCAAAACACGACAAAATTTTGAAGTCTACGTGTATATTAGCAAGCCTTGGCACCAAAGCCGCTATGTTAATTTGCATGCTAATGTACAAATCGCAAAATTATTAGCATCAGATAGATGTAATTTTATACAACAAGTAAGAATGACAATAAAAGCAAAGTGTGTACATATAGTCAACAATGGTAACGAAAGATCTTGAGAAACTGATTCCCATGAAAGTACCGTTAAACAAAGAAATTCCATGTAGATTCTATTGCTCCGATTTCTTTCCTTCGTCTTATACATAAGTTCATTTATGAAGATTATTAACTAAGCAGTGGTAAGAATATAAACATTTCTACACATGCATAAAGATTTCTGACTACTGAGAAATTATATGTTATGTGCCACTTTCATTACGATAGTGATATTAATAAACAGTTTCTGAAGGAGTAGTCCGGTGAAGCTGTTAAGACCTTGCTGGGTCAATAGCGTAGACATTTCGAAAAAAAAAAAGTTTCTGAAGGGTCAACTTTCAAATGGTGTTTTAAAATGTATGAGTTGAAATCGGAGATCAGAAAATTAATACACGCTATTATGTATATAAACACAAAAGGTATGTTTTTTTCTAAATTCCGGAAATACATTTTTATATAAATAAGACGTAAACTATATCACTGATACACTTAAGAGTGACTTAAGTTATATTCTAATATCAACAGCTTACATCTTTTTTTTTCAGGCATAGAATTTGATAATAACATGTATGTAATAACTCATTCATAATATTGATATATAAAGACACAAGATGTACAATAAACGTCTCAAAATCGTCCGCATAAAATAAGCGCACAATTGAGAATTATGCGCACAATTCAAATAGTCTCTGGTCTCTTGCGTCGTTGGACTTTTTGTACACTGTACAATACTAATGTATATCGATGACTTTTTGGGGACGATTTTGAGCGTTACTTTTATTCGAGACTGTGCATCTTGGGTTTTTATACATCAATATATAGAACAGATAAAAAAAACAGTCACTGTATGCTAAGTAAGCTAAGTTTTGTAGGTGGTAGAGCCCCGCTGAAACTATTTTTGGTTTCAGCATGAATGGGTCGGCTCCTCCGGGGTAGTACCACCCCTCTCACAGATAACCGACGTGAAATAGCAGTGCTTGCATTGTTGTGTTTCGTTCGGTCAGTGAGAGAGCCGGAGGCCCACGTCCCTTCCTTTATCCTGCTTTCCCTTTCCTTCCCCTCCCCATTCTCCCATATACAGGCTGGCAACGCACTTGCGACGTCCATGATGTCGCTAGTGTCTATGGACGGTGATCACTTAACATCACGTGACCCACCAGTTCGTTTGCCTCCTTTGATATTATAAAAAAAAAAAAAAGTAACTAGGAATTAACTCCTGGACTGTCCACAATTATAAGCTAAGCTTCATAGAAACTAATGTATACCTTTGATGAGTGGGTCAACAGACTGTTGGCGGCATAAGTTACAAAATATCCCGTATTTATTACAAAATTTTAAAATCTTGAACAATGACAAATTATGTAAAGTAAAATTTTAAATTTTTAAAATTGGCTAGACATTTAAAAACATGATACATCATTTTAAGTTTTAGGACTTATAAAAATCAGCCGAGGGATTAATTTAAGATGATTACAGAAATTATTCGCATGATTAATCATGCCTTTTAGTTATATACTAAAAGTATTTTGTATTTTCGATCCAATTTTAAATATTTGGTTAACCTCTGATATGATGTATCCGGTCCAACAAAAGTAAGGGACTTTGTTGTCGCTGACCTACTTAAGTTTTTTTAACACACTGCTAAGCTACTACTTGCACACAATCACATTAAATAAAGTGGCATTGTAGTGTATATTAAGCCTAGATATGGAACTACGTTTGATTCTCAAGTAAAATGACAGTTGGAGTTATTGTCAGCTATGTTTTTATGGTTAAGGCCCGTAACATCTAGAACTAAGCAGTAATTTTGATGTTTTTGAGAATCTGAGAACACGCTAATATTTCTCTGAGAACGTTAGTATTTACAATAATTATTAATATTTTAATTCCACTGACTATTGATTAAAGATTGGCGCAAAATGTTCATTTTCTTCTATACATAGAATAAAAATGTTATTCTAACAAAATATTGCCAGTGTCTAGAAATAAGAAATAAAAAACATTCCAACCTTTTTTAGAAATGTATGTCTGTCTTTTTGTTTGAACATTTGGGTAACATTTACTTTTTGTTTAATTAAAATCAGTTAGGTTTATCAAAAATTATTGTAATTTTAATAACGACGCGACTTGTGTATGAGAGAAAATTTTTATGGTATTTAGTCCGATCTCAAAGACTTTGTCAAGCAGTACGCGTTCTTAACGCTTGTCAAGGCGTACTGACGTCGCGCTCTATCGCTGCGTTTGAGGAGTTTTTAGCTTAAACAGTACACCACAACGCGGCGTTCTAAACGCACCGCTACGCCGCACTAGTACGCCTTGACGTACGTTAAAGACTCGTTGTTTGGCGAAGTCATAGGCGCCGTAATATAATGTTAGTTAGAATATAATCTTCCTGAATAAGTAGACTATAAAATGTAAGAAGAATTTTCCAATGTAAATAGATCTAAAGCATAGCACGCTCATACAATTTCTTGAGCTTTGTGATGCATAAAGTTCATTTTTGTAGGTCATTTTGAAAAGGATAATAATATATAATGATGGGAAATTTATTTGCTGGTCTAACACCACAATGAATCACATAGATTATAAACTACGTGTCTACTAACGGAGAAAATGTGTCTAAACCTTCTCTTTACAGTACGACCATATAATGAAAGAAAATAGCAGTTGAACGCCAATAAATCAATTTTGTTAATATGTTTAATAAGATCTTCCTACTGTTTTTATGTTACTCACTTACTTTTTCCGTTATCCGTTGAATTCCTTGTTATTGTTTTAAATTTAGTAAACGTTATATGGCTTTTTCGCACAGACAAATAGATAGTAAGTTAGTTAAATGAAGTACTATTAAACTGTAGGATATATCTTTATGTATTTTTATTATATTTTATAAACATCTCTTTGTTTGAATGACATGAAAACGGCGAAACCGATGTTATCTATACTTGTATACTAATATTATATTATAAAGAGGTAACGTTTGTGACGTTATGAGTTTGTGACGTTGTAGGGCGTAATCTCAGGAACT
The DNA here is from genome assembly GCA_014332785.1 of Antheraea mylitta. Lineage (NCBI taxonomy): Eukaryota > Metazoa > Arthropoda > Insecta > Lepidoptera > Saturniidae > Antheraea > Antheraea mylitta. The sequence goes on along the minus strand of JACEII010000004.1, from coordinate 4,293,610 downwards.
ACAGGTCCGATTAGAAAAAATATTGCAGTACTATATAGCTCATTTATCGAGGATGGTAATAGGTTATATATCATCACGCTAAAACTAATAGGAGCGGAGCACCCATGAAGAACGTTTCTAAATCGGAGTATTTTCTCTTTAGAGCTTCCGCTTCGTGTTAGCGTTAGCCCAAAGTAACTATTCTACGCGAACGAAGTCTTAGTTGTCCGGTGAAGCTGTTGAGACCTTGCTAGGTCAATAGCGTAGTCAGTTCGAGAAAAAAAAAAGCGAACGAAGTTGCGAACAGAAGCTATTTCCTTATAATTTATATGACACTGCTCTGGCCCGATTTTAGTACATGTTTTCTTATCTAAGTTAATAAATGAAACACGTTATGAAGTTAAAAATAAATTAAAAGGAAATTATTAAATATCACATTAATCTTAATTGAAAAAATCGTCATCATGATTTAATGTATTAATCCTTTAAAAGTATTTCATTTGCTGCTATTGTTTATTTACATAATAAATATAGTATTCAAAAATATCTTGCAACAAATATTTACAAATAAAATGCTTTGTTAAAAATACTTTAACAATAATTTTGTATTTCACGCGAACAGACCTACGGGTATTACTAGTTGCATATATTAAAGTGAACCTGAAACTACATGCATAAGTATCATGCATACTGAATCAGAAGCATGCAAACGATTTTTGAAGAAACCTAGGTTTATTTACTGTTCGCACATGAAGTATCTTGGCGTACACGAATAGACATGACATACTGGACCGAGGGAATCGGCTCGGGATGTAATTTTGCATACTCAAGATCACGTACTACTAGTGTTGTACTTACGCATTATCGATATAAATTGATTTCACATACAAAATATTAAACTTTCCTGACAATTTATATTACACATACATTTATTGCATAAAAAACAGACGCATCTTAATTAAAAATTTATCCGGTATTATTACAAGAAAATTAAATATTTTGTGAATACTTGCTTTAAAAAGGTTACGTTTTAAACACACCGCGCTCGATGAATGTTCGCCATCTTGCTCTTTTGGCTCGCTTTGGTTAGGTTAGATTAGATTTGCGAAAAAGGGATAACGCGAACTTGCTTCGGGCGAGCGCGGTGCATTTAGTACGAAACCTTTTTAAAGCAAGTATTTAATACATTTTTAACTTTTTGTAATAATACCGATATTGTTTATGTTCATATATATTTTATTTGTTTTCCATAAATGTTGAAGTCGTGCAATAATTTGAATTCACAGTGTTATAGTCTAACTTGATTATAATTGTAAGTAAGGTAGGGTAAAAATCATGTATTTGAATTAAAATGTATATAAGTCGTATCTCGGATATGTTATATTACGTCACGGAAAGCCATAAGCGTCTAAGAAACAGGCTCAGCCTACTTCAGTCACTAGAATAGATAGATGTACAGCAATACTACTATCGTAAAATAAACCTTCTGTCTCATAGTATGTTTTGTCCAAACAATGTTATTATTACTGTTATAATAGTCGATTGTATTTCTAAGTATTCTTCGTAATAAATTCCGCAACATTTTCACTAAGAAGTAATGACTTCAACGCTTATTAAAAATCCTATCTCGAACGACTATACGCTGTTTAACTGTCGGCTTTAAAGCTTAGTTGGATGAGAAAATGTCTCTCCTCGTTACTTTAACACTAAAGTAAATATTCTGGTATACACCGTTAAAGATAAGTAGTTTCATACGTGTATCTAATACCCGTGTACTCACAAAGAAGCGGATACACCTGGCTTGTTGTGCACACACAGGATAGAGGCGAAAAATACACGCATATTTTAAAGTGAACATTCGAATATTACAAGGAATAATAAGAATAGTTTTTGTTTTGTTATATATAGTAACGTAAGAAAATAGATTCCATTCGTAGTCCGGTGAAGCTGTAAAGCCAGGTCAATAGCGTAGTCAGTTCGAGAAAAAAAAAGATTCCATACATTTTACACAATAACAGATTAAAATACACAATAACTTAATCAAATATTAAAAATACTTCTTGGGTAAGTCCTTTGGCGCGTGGTAATTCATGGCTTTTATGTCCTGTTGATTCACAAACGTTAGGAGACATGCTACCATAGTGGCGCACTTAGACCTATTGCGGTCACGAATTAGTCGGTGTTAGATCGCTAGTAGAGAAGTGGTAGGGTGTCTATACGATAAGATCAATATCAGCATCACACCTAGTAAGGGATCCAATACAGGCCTTTTTTTTTATTGTAGCACGGCAAAGTGACTGCACTATGCCTGATGGTAAGCACAGTACAATCCAGAAATAATAGCGACCACCGATTGACACACTATCCATCGCCGGTCGCCACTATCATGCCGGCCTGTAATAAGCTGGATATGCACAAGCTGATCCCGAAACGCGACCCGTAGAAATGAATCACTACTAAGGGCTTTTTCGCCATATACATGGTGATTGCGACCCAGTCGGGCTGTAAAACCCTACCACCCCGCTTGCGCCATTCTTGAATTTATCAAGCGATAGAAGTCTGTGGGATTACACAGTACAGTGTACATCTGAGTGCTCGCTATCTTTGATCAGCTTAGCGACGCTGGTTCCCCCCGAGGTGGCTGACCCCCCTAGCCTCGTTCGTTATTCAGCAGGGTGCACCACGTGCAGGTGAGGTTGGCTTGGGTGTCTCAAGTCTTATGATGTTATTCGACACCCCTTACACCCCTATCCCTATTTTTCCGAAGGAATTAGCATAATGACCATGTTAGCCCACAGCACTGACGTATTAACATTGCGTGAAATCCATAGTTCTATAACTTTTCAACATACGGTGTTAGTACAAGAACATTCCTCAGACTCAAGTTTCTATACGGCCATTTCCTTTAACGTCAGTCAATAGTGTTACCAATTGAAATGATTACGCGAATTCCAAAAAACTCGTTAACACATGACGGGCTTCGTTCTTCGTCCACTTCGAACCAAATAACCACCACGGTATTTTGTTACCACAAATACACATAACTTATACATCCGTGACAGTGACTCTCTATTAGGTCGCCACGTTTCAGTATCAAGTAGGGTGTATCCAGTTATTCAGTAAGGCTTTCTTGGGGGTCATAATATCGTTAGATTTTATATTACCCAGAAATCGCCGTGTTTTCGTTAATCTATACTAATATTATAAACAGGTAAAGTTTGTGAGTTTGTGACGTTGCAGGGGGTAATCTCAGGAACTACAAGTTTGATTTGAAATATTCTTTCAGTGTTATATAGGTCATTTATCAAGGAAGGTTATAGGCTATTATATATAATCAGACTAAAACCGACGGTGAAGAATGTATCAAAGTTTTTTTGCTATTTGAGAAACTCCGTTGCGTGTTGGCGTTAGCCCAAAGTATTATTCCACGCGGACGAAGCTGCGGGCAGTATCTAGTCGTTTACAATAGAAAATAAGGTATCGTCTTCAGAAATTTATAGATATCATTATTATATTCTTTTTTCTTCATAAATAATTCCAGACTTTACATAATTGTGACCATTCTGTAATTGCCATAGATAAGTTGTGTAATACAAAGTTTCAAACACTGGCCACTTTTGCTATGCAGCTTTGTTCCACCGTTTGCACTTTCATGAATGTGAACAAAACTCCGGGAACCAATTCCGCCTTCTTCATTCCATCTGAGAACTAACAGACGCCGTATGGACGTATGCGATGTACAATTTATACTCTCGAAACTATTTGCATCGTCGTTTATTATACGAACCGCAAATAAATGGTACTGGCTAACAGAGGTTTTTTTTTCGAAATCTAAATACAAGTACCTGGACCACCGAGCCCAGCTTGGTTTTTTAAAAACATTTTTAAATCAAAATAAACTGTTACGCTTGCCTCCCTAAATTGGCATTTTTTTCATCAAAAAAAATAATTAAAAAAAGCTATCTCTTTTGCTGTTACTCGGATTCGAACTGGGGTAGACGGATTTTCGAAGCAGTAGATTTCCATCTGAGCTATATTTGTTTTAACAGCGGAGGTGAAATTAACTTTTATGTTCTACCTATATTTTTTATTGCCCAAAACTCATATAAAAAAAGTTTGCTATGAATGAAATCTAGTTAGATCAATTTATCGTCCCCGAAACCACCTACATACTAAATTTCACGGAAATCGCTGACGCCGTTTCAGAGATCCTGAATATATAATAGTATAAAAATATAGAAGAATTGCACGTTTAAAGGTATTGATTAATAGTATACTTCATGTTTTGTTTATATTATCAAATACAATTACTTATTTACGAATGTATTTAACAAGTGTAGCATTAATCCCCATACATATAAACATGTTCCTTATTTCGAGGATTTTATGTAGACCAAAATTACCCTTTATAGCATATAATTGTATTAAATGCATAAGAATATATCAGACCTTTAAAGATAAGTCGACAAAAGAAAGGTTTTTTAGAAAATAAAGGTAAAGTTGCGAAGCTTCTTTGAATTGAATGAACTGTATGGAAATGCCCAAAGTGCGGAGGAACGCATCAGATAGTAAATCGCTTTAACACGTATGACACTACATTTTTACACTACACCCGTACGAAGCCAGTGCGACTTGTAGTATAAAGATCGAGAACACGTAGTTACGATAAAATATTATGTAAGCATATAGTGTAAATCTGTATTACATTAGTTCTTAGACATATTTTTTTATTTCAGTTTCGATATACATATTGGCCATTCGCCACTTCCCGGCATTGGCCTTGTCTAGACAGATTTCTGGCACAAATGTAAGAATTAAACAACGGATTTCGGTCCGCTTGTGGGTGTTGAACTCGTTGAATGGTTAACTACATTGACAATTAGCGTAGGCTTTTCGAATATAAGTGTTCTGTATTTATTGAGATAATTCATACAGCAGACGATAAAGGACTCTGAAGTGATTTATGTATGAGTGAATAGTGACTAGTCTTTTATCTCTGTGTGAACTGACGTCTGTTCAATAGTGTATGTGAACAACTTTTGTCTTACCTATTTTTATTATAGGATTTACGAGAAAAACGCGAAAGCCCGTTGCTTTTACATTAAACCCTGAATATATTTTTAACAGATATACAGTTCATTGAACATTAAAAATGGTAAATTATCAAGAAAATCTAAAAACAATTATAACCTAGAACCACATACGAAAAACTCCGCATTAAATGATCACAGTCCTATGCCGATACTTTCGGTAATTTTAACGTGATTGTGCCTCAAGGAAACTGTATTTTCATTATACATATGGGCATTTACATTTCAAACTTTTCATAACTTTGAACCATATACAAATTATCTACCTTGACCAGACTAGCTTTTGCTGAGGGAATGTATCATAAAATAACCATTTTGCAATACTCGTTAGGATATTACTAATATAAACTGCAACTTTATTATTTTAAAATGAACTGGTCAGATACACGAACACTCTTATTCTTTACTAGCCTCTGAACGCGAATTCGTTCGCGTGGAATAGTTACTTTGGGCTAATTAACACGCAGCAGATGCTCTCAAAAGGAAAAAACCCCAATTTTGATATTTGTTGGTCTTAGCGTGATGATATATATCCTATAACCTTCCTCGATAAATGAGCTATATAACACTGAAAGAATTTTTCAAATCGGACTAGTAGTTCCTGAGATTACCGTCACAAACTCACAAATCTTACCTCTTTATAATACACATATCAAAAAAATCTAAGCAACATGCGTGATATTACAAATTTTACCATTTATATTAATTAATTTCTAAGTATTTACTCAAACAAAGTGCGTAGGCAAGTAAACTTTTTTGTTATTGATGACATACAGGCTAATCAGGTGCCCACCGATACTTCACGGGAATCGCGCTCGTCGATATTTTCTAGAAAAAAAAATCCCGAGTGGCCAATTAGCGACATGTACTCCGGTGAAGCTGTTAAGACCTTGCTGGGTCAATAGCGTAGACATCTCGAAAAAAAAAGCTCGTCGATATGAATGGTTTAGAGAACGCATAACATGGACCCAGGAACAAGAAAAAAAAGAAAAAGAGTCCGATCCGTGTCGCCGCACGTGTCAGACGTATGTCCGTTGCTCGAAAAGTGACCGTTATTTTTTTAACCGTTATTTTTTTTTCGGAGTTTTTGCCGCGAGTGTTTGCGATCTTCGACTGCGTGCTGCGTGCTTCGTGCATCGTTTCGCGTAGTCTTTTTCGAGCTCGTCGCGATTCTGTCCGGTTTTTGAAGAACGGAATGTCAATCGTAGGCGCTCCATTTTGAGCGTGTCAAATTGCACTTTTTAGTGCAAACCCGGTCTGCAAGTCCAGTCGTCTGGCCAACCGCCGGAAACCTCCCGGTGCCAACGCAAGGTGGTTGGAGCGCCCTACCCGCTCGCCGTAGGCCCCGCGGCCTACTGCACTGGTAGACGGGCCTGGGTAGCTAGGCCTTGGCGAGGTCGCCTAGTCTAGTCCAGGTGTCTCCCTCCCACCCTACCTTTCCCCTTATTCCATCCCCGGGTGTCTGTTTGGGCGTAGCCCGGTTTACCGGTCTGCGTCCTCGGCCTCGGGCTTGATAGGGCCTCCCCCTAGGCAAGCTAGGACCCCCCTGTGAGGCATTGCACATTCGCCCACAGTTTCTCTTGGCCCGGGCTCGGGATAGCCCGTTAGTTTACTCGTTGGCGTGCCCCCCTGCCCTAAGGCAGGGAGGTTGGTTCGCGGCCCCTCCCTCTCAGTCCACCGCGATGGACTCGAATATTGACATTAACGTACTTCGTCATATTCTCGTCTCCTACGGTCTAAAGGAGAATGATTTCGATTCCGCGTTAGTTAGTGCGTCGCGGCCCTCAGAGGGCACGCAGCATATAGTTAACTTACCGACCGCGAACTCCTTCGCGTCTCTCTCGCCGCAATCGCCTCTCGATGCGCGCGAAAAGGGCCTATTCGAGGCCCCGATTTCCAGCTCGGAGTCCGAAGCCGAGATGGAATTAGACGAATCAACGTCTGATTCGTCCGCGTCCGCGTCGACCGCGTCTCCCGCGCCTTCAGCGCAAACAGACAAGGACGGGTATACGACCGTCACTCGCAACAAGCGTCGCCAGGCAAGCCCGACGGATTCCGGTCCCGTAGAAGCCAAAAAAATAGCCAATATCGACGGCGCGCGCGTACCGTCGACCGTCTCTATACCGCCGCGAGAACAGGCCGGCAACAACAACAATAGTTCTGTCTCGCTCACTCCATCCGCAGGTAGGAAGCCGCGCTCGCCGCCGCCTGTTACGATACAGGATAAGGCTAAATGGACCGCGATCTCGAACAGTCTTAAGACTCGCAACATCAACTACACGAATGCCCTTAGTACGCCGGCGGGCATTCGTGTCAAATGTACTACGTCGGACGACCACCGCGCGTTGATTCGATTTTTAACCGAAATGAAACTCGCGTACTTTACTTACGCGTTAGAAGAGAAGCGCCTCCTGCGTGTCGTGCTTCGCCGCGTCCCGGCCGAAATCTCGGTCGAGGAAGTCACTCTCTCCCTTAAGGAGAATAAATACCCAGTGCGTGAGGTACATCGTATGTACCACCCACGCAACCGCAAACCATATAATATGGTTCTCGCCATCCTCGACCGGTCGCAGGAGGGCAAGGCCATTTTCTCTCTTACGTCTGTGTGTGGCCTCAACGGGATCACCGTTGAGCCTCCACGCAAGACCCACATTCCTTCGCAGTGTCATAACTGCCAAAGTTATGGCCACTCCGCGAAGAATTGTCATCTTCGCCCCAGGTGCGTCAAGTGCCTGGGAGACCACGCCACGAAGGAGTGCGAGCGCGCTCCTGGCACTCCCGACCCTCCCAGTTGTGTGCTCTGCGGTAACGCGGGTCACCCCGCGAACTATCGCGGATGTCCCCGCGCGCCGCGCACACAACGCCCTCGTCAGGCGAGGCAGGCGCCCAGGGCGTCTGCACCCGCCGCCCGCCGTCCGCCTCCACCTCTCATGTCCGTGGAGGCCTTCCCGGGCCTGCCGGGCGCTTCCCGCGCCCCGGTAGCGCCCGCACCTACACCGCGTTCGCCACCCTCTGTGCCGCGCGCGGCCCAACCCGGGCGGGCCCCTATGGCCCCCTGGGCTCCCAGACCCCAGCCTCAGGCCTCTTCAAGGCCTCTGGCGCCGCCACCTAAGGCGACCCAGGCTCCTTCATCATCTTCTTCTCTCGAGGAGAAATTTGATTGGATGGAGCAACTTCTTATAGAGCACGACATGCAGGAGGTGCTCGCCTTTTACGCCCTGGTAGAAGAGAACCCCCGCGGGGTACAACTCATTAATGCTCTAGCGCGCTTTCCGGCTATCGGAGCCACCATACAGCGCCTCGTCCGTTCACAATCGCCCAAATACTAGTTTTTAAATTCCCGGGAATGAACAAAGTAAAACCTCGCGGTCTTTGCCTCTCGTTTTTTAACGCGAGATCCCTTCGGACACAGCGCGATCTAGTAGCTGACTTTTTACGCGACAGACAGATTGACGTTTTCCTCATCCAGGAAACGATGTTAAAACCGAAAATGCGAAATCCGAGAATCGCGAACTACTGTATCGTTAGAAATGACCGTGTCGCCCGCGGGGGCGGCACGTTAATTTACTTTAGGCGTTCGCTTTATTGCATGCCGTTAGACCCGCCCGCGCTTACTCATATGGAAGCGTCAGTATGCCGCGTCGCGATGACGGGCCACTCTGATATTATTCTTGTCTCCGCGTACCAACCGCCAAATAAAGCATTGCTCGAATCCGATCTGCAGGCGCTATTTAATTTAGGTAATTCGGTTATTATAGCGGGGGACCTCAACTGCGGGAACGTCATCTGGAATAGTCCGCGTACCTCTCGCAACGGGAGGATACTCGACGAACTAGGTGAGGCTCTCGCATTTGACGTCATAGCCCCTCCGGAACCCACACACTATCAAGATAACTGCCGACCGTCAGTTTTAGACGTAGCTTTATTAAAAAATGTCGCACTTCCTGTACGACTCATATCAGTCATACACGAACTCGACTCGGACCATCGCCCGGTTTTATTACAGTTAGGACACAACTCTGACTTTAGTCCGACGCCGATCAGAGTGGCCGATTACGCGAAACTTAGAGAGTATTTTAAAAATAGTCCGTCGCCTAACAGTTTAGACAGTATTCCGGACGTGTTGGTGTCCAAAGCCGACGCGGATTCGGCCATCGATTCCCTGGTCGATTATCTCCAGACCACCGTCAGGGAGACCTCGAAAGAGGTACAAGCGGCGAACGAACGCCGTTTTATACTCCCTGATGACGCGAGAGCATTGATCACGGAAAAGAACGCCGCGACTCGTGCTCACGACGCTTACCCGACCGCTGAGAACCGCGAACGCTTACGTGTCTTACGTAAAGCAGTCAAATCTCGTATCTCTGAGATCCGGGGTGACAGGTGGGACAGGTTTCTGGAGGATCTCCAGCCGTCTCACCTGGCATTCTGGGCTCTCACGCGAAAGTTCAAGTCCGATACGGTCATCCCAATGCCCCCTCTAGATAGAGGCCCCGGTTTGCCTCCCGCGTTCGATAACTCTGATAAAGCAGAATGTCTCGCCGCGAGCTTAGAGAAACAGTGTTCGCCAAACACTGATAATACTGACCCTTCCATCATAGAGTCCATCGATACAGCCGTAGAGCATGCACTCGCGTCTCCGCCGGCGGATACCTTAACCCCGATAACGTTCGACGAAGTCTCGGCTGCCATCAAGCGTCTCAAGCCTAGGAAGTCCCCAGGTCCCGATGGGATCAGGAACGAGGTTCTGAAGCTCCTTCCTGATCGCATCATAGCTCTATTGGTCTGCATCTTCAATGCGGCCATGTCCCAGGGCCATTTTCCAGCCGTCTGGAAGAGGGCCGTAGTGATAGGGATTCACAAGCCCGGCAAGAAAGCTACGCTTCCCGATAGCTATCGTCCGATTAGTTTGCTTGATACACTAGGGAAACTTTACGAGCGGCTCCTTCTGAACCGTCTCCAGGTCACGATTAACGTTCAAAATTTAATTCCACCCGAGCAGTTTGGATTTCGCGCCAAACACTCTTGTCCGGATCAAGTGCTCCGCCTCACGGAGTACATATTCGCTAATTTCAATAAAGATCCGTATCCGGCGCCGGATCCGCCCGTGGGAAACACTAATCCGAAACGTACAATAGCTGTCTTTTTCGATGTCGCGAAGGCCTTCGATAAGGTCTGGCACAAAGGGCTTATATTCAAGCTAAATCAAGCCGGCATACCCGATAGGTTAGTTCATATCCTCCGCGATTATCTAGCCGATAGAACCTTCCGTTTTAGAGTAGACGGCGAACTCTCATCGCCCCGTCCGATACGCTCAGGAGTGCCGCAAGGTTCTATTCTCGCGCCCACCCTCTTCAACCTGTTCATCAGCGACCTACCTAAGCTCCCGGGAGTCGAGGTAGGTTGTTATGCTGATGACACAGTCATCTACGCCTCTGGCTGGCAGCCGAAAATTCTCAGGAATCGCATCGAAAAAGCCGTTAGCACACTCGGTGATTGGTTTCTTCGATGGCGAATAGGAATTAACCCCGATAAGAGTGCCGCGATACTCTTCGACCCTAGATATCGCGATAATAAGTTAAAGCCCATAAGGCTATACGATTCCGAGATACCTTGGACCACCGAGGTCAAGTATCTCGGCGTCACCTTAGATAATCATTTAACATTCGAGCCACACATTAAGAGAGTGCGAGACAAAGCCGCTATGGTCTTGGGTCGCCTCCATTATTTACTCTGCCAGAAGAGCAAACTGTCCCTCAGACATAAGCTCACAATATATAAAGTTTGTATTCGTCCGGTAATGACGTATAGTTGCTCGGTTTTCGCCCACGCGAATAATCTCGATAATCTTCAGAAACTGCAGACCCGGGTTCTGCGTAAAATCACCGGTGCTCCTTGGTACGTCCGGAAGGCGGATCTCCACAGGGACCTGGAAATGCCGTCCATCTGGGCGTATATTAAATCACTCACTACTAGCCATTTCGAGCGAGCCGCGATTCATCCCAGTCCGTTAATGGTATCCGCCACTACTTACGAACCCGTGCCCAACGCTGGGCGTTATAAAAGACGTCCGCGACACATTTTTACCGACCCTCCCGACGATATCACGTCAGCGAACGATCAGTACCAGCCTGTCCCACGTAACATAGCGTGCTCACGCCCACGCCCGCGTAACCACAGATCGCGCCGCCGCGGTTTGGGGGTTAACTTCGCTCCCGCACACTCGATTAGGCCTCCCACGGCAGCGGCTCAAGCCTAGGTTCGATCCCTCGGCAGGGAGCCCTTGAGTACGTTGCTTGCGCGATACGGTGACACACCCATACATCACTGCTACAACACTACACGATCACCTCCACACACGTGCACGCCTACACGCTACACATCTTTGTGGAAGGGTTATTTTGTGAAAGATTTTTTCCCTTATCGAACTGAAAAA
>JACEII010000004.1:4265437-4277105 GCA_014332785.1 Antheraea mylitta | reverse complement strand
AACTTACCGACCGCGAACTCCTTCGCGTCTCTCTCGCCGCAATCGCCTCTCGATGCGCGCGAAAAGGGCCTATTCGAGGCCCCGATTTCCAGCTCGGAGTCCGAAGCCGAGATGGAATTAGACGAATCAACGTCTGATTCGTCCGCGTCCGCGTCGACCGCGTCTCCCGCGCCTTCAGCGCAAACAGACAAGGACGGGTATACGACCGTCACTCGCAACAAGCGTCGCCAGGCAAGCCCGACGGATTCCGGTCCCGTAGAAGCCAAAAAAATAGCCAATATCGACGGCGCGCGCGTACCGTCGACCGTCTCTATACCGCCGCGAGAACAGGCCGGCAACAACAACAATAGTTCTGTCTCGCTCACTCCATCCGCAGGTAGGAAGCCGCGCTCGCCGCCGCCTGTTACGATACAGGATAAGGCTAAATGGACCGCGATCTCGAACAGTCTTAAGACTCGCAACATCAACTACACGAATGCCCTTAGTACGCCGGCGGGCATTCGTGTCAAATGTACTACGTCGGACGACCACCGCGCGTTGATTCGATTTTTAACCGAAATGAAACTCGCGTACTTTACTTACGCGTTAGAAGAGGAGCGCCTCCTGCGTGTCGTGCTTCGCCGCGTCCCGGCCGAAATCTCGGTCGAGGAAGTCACTCTCTCCCTTAAGGAGAATAAATACCCAGTGCGTGAGGTACATCGTATGTACCACCCACGCAACCGCAAACCATATAATATGGTTCTCGCCATCCTCGACCGGTCGCAGGAGGGCAAGGCCATTTTCTCTCTTACGTCTGTGTGTGGCCTCAACGGGATCACCGTTGAGCCTCCACGCAAGACCCACATTCCTTCGCAGTGTCATAACTGCCAAAGTTATGGCCACTCCGCGAAGAATTGTCATCTTCGCCCCAGGTGCGTCAAGTGCCTGGGAGACCACGCCACGAAGGAGTGCGAGCGCGCTCCTGGCACTCCCGACCCTCCCAGTTGTGTGCTCTGCGGTAACGCGGGTCACCCCGCGAACTATCGCGGATGTCCCCGCGCGCCGCGCACACAACGCCCTCGTCAGGCGAGGCAGGCGCCCAGGGCGTCTGCACCCGCCGCCCGCCGTCCGCCTCCACCTCTCATGTCCGTGGAGGCCTTCCCGGGCCTGCCGGGCGCTTCCCGCGCCCCGGTAGCGCCCGCACCTACACCGCGTTCGCCACCCTCTGTGCCGCGCGCGGCCCAACCCGGGCGGGCCCCTATGGCCCCCTGGGCTCCCAGACCTCAGCCTCAGGCCTCTTCAAGGCCTCTGGCGCCGCCACCTAAGGCGACCCAGGCTCCTTCATCATCTTCTTCTCTCGAGGAGAAATTTGATTGGATGGAGCAACTTCTTATAGAGCACGACATGCAGGAGGTGCTCGCCTTTTACGCCCTGGTAGAAGAGAACCCCCGCGGGGTACAACTCATTAATGCTCTAGCGCGCTTTCCGGCTATCGGAGCCACCATACAGCGCCTCGTCCGTTCACAATCGCCCAAATACTAGTTTTTAAATTCCCGGGAATGAACAAAGTAAAACCTCGCGGTCTTTGCCTCTCGTTTTTTAACGCGAGATCCCTTCGGACACAGCGCGATCTAGTAGCTGACTTTTTACGCGACAGACAGATTGACGTTTTCCTCATCCAGGAAACGATGTTAAAACCGAAAATGCGAAATCCGAGAATCGCGAACTACTGTATCGTTAGAAATGACCGTGTCGCCCGCGGGGGCGGCACGTTAATTTACTTTAGGCATTCGCTTTATTGCATGCCGTTAGACCCGCCCGCGCTTACTCATATGGAAGCGTCAGTATGCCGCGTCGCGATGACGGGCCACTCTGATATTATTCTTGTCTCCGCGTACCAACCGCCAAATAAAGCATTGCTCGAATCCGATCTGCAGGCGCTATTTAATTTAGGTAATTCGGTTATTATAGCGGGGGACCTCAACTGCGGGAACGTCATCTGGAATAGTCCGCGTACCTCTCGCAACGGGAGGATACTCGACGAACTAGGTGAGGCTCTCGCATTTGACGTCATAGCCCCTCCGGAACCCACACACTATCAAGATAACTGCCGACCGTCAGTTTTAGACGTAGCTTTATTAAAAAATGTCGCGCTTCCTGTACGACTCATATCAGTCATACACGAACTCGACTCGGACCATCGCCCGGTTTTATTACAGTTAGGACACAACTCTGACTTTAGTCCGACGCCGATCAGAGTGGCCGATTACGCGAAACTTAGAGAGTATTTTAAAAATAGTCCGTCGCCTAACAGTTTAGACAGTATTCCGGACGTGTTGGTGTCCAAAGCCGACGCGGATTCGGCCATCGATTCCCTGGTCGATTATCTCCAGACCACCGTCAGGGAGACCTCGAAAGAGGTACAAGCGGCGAACGAACGCCGTTTTATACTCCCTGATGACGCGAGAGCATTGATCACGGAAAAGAACGCCGCGACTCGTGCTCACGACGCTTACCCGACCGCTGAGAACCGCGAACGCTTACGTGTCTTACGTAAAGCAGTCAAATCTCGTATCTCTGAGATCCGGGGTGACAGGTGGGACAGGTTTCTGGAGGATCTCCAGCCGTCTCACCTGGCATTCTGGGCTCTCACGCGAAAGTTCAAGTCCGATACGGTCATCCCAATGCCCCCTCTAGATAGAGGCCCCGGTTTGCCTCCCGCGTTCGATAACTCTGATAAAGCAGAATGTCTCGCCGCGAGCTTAGAGAAACAGTGTTCGCCAAACACTGATAATACTGACCCTTCCATCATAGAGTCCATCGATACAGCCGTAGAGCATGCACTCGCGTCTCCGCCGGCGGATACCTTAACCCCGATAACGTTCGACGAAGTCTCGGCTGCCATCAAGCGTCTCAAGCCTAGGAAGTCCCCAGGTCCCGATGGGATCAGGAACGAGGTTCTGAAGCTCCTTCCTGATCGCATCATAGCTCTATTGGTCTGCATCTTCAATGCGGCCATGTCCCAGGGCCATTTTCCAGCCGTCTGGAAGAGGGCCGTAGTGATAGGGATTCACAAGCCCGGCAAGAAAGCTACGCTTCCCGATAGCTATCGTCCGATTAGTTTGCTTGATACACTAGGGAAACTTTACGAGCGGCTCCTTCTGAACCGTCTCCAGGTCACGATTAACGTTCAAAATTTAATTCCACCCGAGCAGTTTGGATTTCGCGCCAAACACTCTTGTCCGGATCAAGTGCTCCGCCTCACGGAGTACATATTCGCTAATTTCAATAAAGATCCGTATCCGGCGCCGGATCCGCCCGTGGGAAACACTAATCCGAAACGTACAATAGCTGTCTTTTTCGATGTCGCGAAGGCCTTCGATAAGGTCTGGCACAAAGGGCTTATATTCAAGCTAAATCAAGCCGGCATACCCGATAGGTTAGTTCATATCCTCCGCGATTATCTAGCCGATAGAACCTTCCGTTTTAGAGTAGACGGCGAACTCTCATCGCCCCGTCCGATACGCTCAGGAGTGCCGCAAGGTTCTATTCTCGCGCCCACCCTCTTCAACCTGTTCATCAGCGACCTACCTAAGCTCCCGGGAGTCGAGGTAGGTTGTTATGCTGATGACACAGTCATCTACGCCTCTGGCTGGCAGCCGAAAATTCTCAGGAATCGCATCGAAAAAGCCGTTAGCACACTCGGTGATTGGTTTCTTCGATGGCGAATAGGAATTAACCCCGATAAGAGTGCCGCGATACTCTTCGACCCTAGATATCGCGATAATAAGTTAAAGCCCATAAGGCTATACGATTCCGAGATACCTTGGACCACCGAGGTCAAGTATCTCGGCGTCACCTTAGATAATCATTTAACATTCGAGCCACACATTAAGAGAGTGCGAGACAAAGCCGCTATGGTCTTGGGTCGCCTCCATTATTTACTCTGCCAGAAGAGCAAACTGTCCCTCAGACATAAGCTCACAATATATAAAGTTTGTATTCGTCCGGTAATGACGTATAGTTGTTCGGTTTTCGCCCACGCGAATAATCTCGATAATCTTCAGAAACTGCAGACCCGGGTTCTGCGTAAAATCACCGGTGCTCCTTGGTACGTCCGGAAGGCGGATCTCCACAGGGACCTGGAGATGCCGTCCATCTGGGCGTATATTAAATCACTCACTACTAGCCATTTCGAGCGAGCCGCGATTCATCCCAGTCCGTTAATGGTATCCGCCACTACTTACGAACCCGTGCCCAACGCTGGGCGTTATAAAAGACGTCCGCGACACATTTTTACCGACCCTCCCGACGATATCACGTCAGCGAACGATCAGTACCAGCCTGTCCCACGTAACATAGCGTGCTCACGCCCACGCCCGCGTAACCACAGATCGCGCCGCCGCGGTTTGGGGGTTAACTTCGCTCCCGCACACTCGATTAGGCCTCCCACGGCAGCGGCTCAAGCCTAGGTTCGATCCCTCGGCAGGGAGCCCTTGAGTACGTTGCTTGCGCGATACGGTGACACACCCATACATCACTGCTACAACACTACACGATCACCTCCACACACGTGCACGCCTACACGCTACACATCTTTGTGGAAGGGTTATTTTGTGAAAGATTTTTTCCCTTATCGAACTGAAAAACTCTCCTAATTTTCCGATAAAAATATATATGGAGGAGTTGTTGAAGCGGATATGCTGGTACTCATATACGTTTCAACAACTCAAACATATATGAATAGTTAGCTAGGTTAGCTAAGTTAGGTCGCGATTTTTGCATGCAACGGGTAACGGCCAAGCCGAGGTGTGCCGTGCACCCTTGAGCTAGTTACCATTATAAAATCGGCTGAGTGCCTTAAGCGCTCGCCTTAGTAGTCCGGTGAAGCTGTTAAGACCTTGCTAGGTCAATAGCGTAGTCAGTTCGAGAAAAAAAAAAAAAAAGACCCAGGAACAAAGGGATAAAATTATGTTTGCCGATGAGTCGCGATTCGGGTTTAAGCCTGATACAAGAAGGGTGCGAGTGTATCGTCGGCCCGGAAATACTGAAAGGCTCAGGTGCGTTCAGGAAGTTCATTCATACAGCGGCTCAACAGTTATGTTATGGGCGGGTATTATGAAGAACAGGCGAACTAAGCTCGTTTTTGTAAATGGAAACATGAATGCTGAAAATTACATTGAGGATATTCTCCAACCTTATGTCTACCTATTTGCATAAATCTTTGGCTCCGATTTTAGGTTAATACATGACAATGCGCGTTCACATACAGCTCGGCGAACCAGTGAATACTTTGCAACGGAGAACATCCGGGTATTGCCCTGGCCTGCACAATCGCCAGATCTCACCATCAAGCACGCATGGGACATGCTCCAGAGACGTGTTTTGAAGGACTTGGATGGAGCGACAACAACCCAACAGCTGAAGGATTTGCTACAATTCCATTGGGAGCGAATACCGCAAGATGACATAAACAGTCTCATTAATTCAATGAATAATCGTTGCCGACAAGTTCTGAATAGCAGAGGAGACCATACTTTGTATTAAATTGTTCTATTCTTTCACAATAGATTTTCTTTAGACATTTCATTTTGTAAAATAAAAGTTTAGTTTCTTATGTATCTTAGTTTCTACAGTATATTCTAATATTGTTCATTTCTGTTATTAAAAGAACTTATAAAGAAAACAGCTGTTATTTTTACATCATAGAACCCTAAAGATATTACTTTAAAAATAAAATACAACGTTATAATGTGAAGAACCATCCTAAAATTTAAATTAGTACATGTTGCTTAGACTTTTTTGATGAGTGTATTAGTATATATATATATATATACTGTTAAAAATAAATTATAATAATAGTTTATCTTATGTTGGGGTGAGAGAAAACACAGCACTAATGGTGCGTGATTACGTAAGCGATGCATTACTTATGCGAGTGCATGCGTCTCATTTGGCGATCGTTAGAGCTTAGACGCACAGAGTTGAAACATTGTGAGTTTACTAAAGGAAATATCAGTTCTCATATCTATGCAGATTAATTCCTCGTAATCCGGTGAAGCTGTCGAGACCTTGCTAGGTCAATAGCGTAGTCAGTCCGAGAAAAAAAAAACACATTGATTCCTACATTCATAGTCTGTTATTCTGAATTAGAGGTTAGTATATAGATGCTAAGTTGTTGGGTTTGACTTTAAGCCACGCTAAGGGATATTACGAGTCCAAACTTTTTAACGTAATACATTCGTAATTAGGTTTAAAGAAATTTGTTACTCGAGAGAGTTACTTAAATACTCATATAAAACGTTAATATTAAATAGTCATATAAGAACTAGCTTCTGCCTGAGGCTTCGCTCAGGAACAGTCATATACTGAGACAATATGTGTATGTAAAATTTCATGATGGTCGATTGTGTAGTTAAGACGTGAAAATTTAACAAATAAACGAACTCATTTTCGCTTTTATGATATTAGTTAGGATGAAAATAGTTTGCGAAATATTAATTAAAATCATTAACTTTAATAAATTTAGAAAAAAATAATTGATAATTGATAAAAGTTGCTGATATTAGTTTTGTTATAAGTTCTTTCAACTCTCCTAGACATTCAACTTGTTTTTAAACTAAAATACGCAAGATTACATTGTAAAATTATTTCTAAAATAAAGTTTGCATTTGATTGATAAAATTCATAATGATTTAGTGAACTATAAATAAATAAATAAAAATATTTTTACATAAAGCCGTAATGTTTTTTAAGTATCATTTTTATTTCAAAATTTCAGCCCCAAATTCGGACGGGAGTATTGACGAAGAAAATGACATTAAATCTTTCCTTAAATGTTATAGTGGACGTTACTTTATACTTCCGCCTTCCGAGACTTTCAGACGGCCCAATCCGTTAGTGGTATCCGCCGCAAACTATGAACCCGTACCTAACGCTGCGCGTTATAAAAGACGTCCGCGATGCATTTTTACCGACCCTCCTGATTTAATCAAGTCAGCGAACGATCAGTACCAGCCTGTCCCTCGAAACAGAGCGTGCTCACGCCCACGCCCGCGTAACCACAGATCACGCCGCCGTGGTCTGGGGGTTAATTTCTCTCCCGCACACCCGATTAGGCCTCCCACGGCAGTGGCTCAAGCCTAGGTTCGATCCCTCGGTAGGGAGCCCTTGAGTGCGTTGCTTGCGTGATACGGTGACCCACAAATATACATCACTGCTACAACACTACACGATCACCCCCACACACGTGCACGCCTACACGCTTACACATGAAAGTGGAAGGGTTTACTATTTTCCCTCATCGAACCGAAAAACTCTTAATTTTCCGATAATAAATATATGGCGGAGTTGTTGAGGCGTGTATGCTTGGTACACATATACGTTTCAACAACTCATACATATATGAATAGATAGCTAGGTTAGCTAAGATAGGTCGCGATTTTGCATGCAACAGGCAACAGCCAAGCCGAGGTGTGCCGTGCACCCTTGAGCTGGTTGCCAAAATAAAATCGGCTGAGTGCCTTAAGCGCTCGCCTTAGTAGTCCGGTGGAGCTGTTAAGACCTCGCTGGGACAATAGGGTAGACATTTCGAAAAAAAAAAAAAAAAAAACTTTCAGACGGACGTGCAAAGTAACAGCCATTATAATATTTAAAGATGTACTTTCGCAAAATAACGCCTTCTATCAAAACCTTTCCGTTACAGTACTATCATCAATACATGAACAAATGAACTGTATTTTGTCTCACTCACTCACTTTTCACATAGAGATTTTTTATTTTCAAATATTTTTGTTCATATAATCCTTACAGTTACACAATTAAAAAAATTAGAGATTTAAACGAAATGAAGTGATGCGTGTGCATACATTTTTTTTTCGGAATGACTACGCTATTGACCCAGCAAGGTCTTAACAGCTTCACCGGACTACTAAGGCGAGCGCTTAAGGCACTCAGCCGATTTTATTTTGGCAACCATGTCACACCTCGGCTTGGCTGTTGCCTGTTGCATGCAAAATCGCGATCTATCTTAGCTAACCTAGCTAACTATTCATATATGTATGAGTTGTTGAAACGTGCATACATTTATACTAATATTATAAAGAGGTAAAGTTTGTGAGTTTGTGACGTTGTTATGTTGTGACGTTGTAGGGGGTAATCTCAGGAACTACTTGTCCGATTTGAATAATTCTTTCAGTATTGTATAGCTCATTCTACGAGAATAGTTATAGGCTATATATCATCACGCTAAGACCATTAGGAGCGGAGCACAGATGAAAAATATTACAAAATCGTAATGTTTTTTTCCTTTTGAGAACTTCTGCTGCGTGTTAGTGTTAGCCCATTGTTAGTATTATTTATTCCACGCAAATGAAGTCGCGGGCAGAGGCTAGTTCGGTATTAATTTATATACATTGTTGTCAGAGTGATATAAAACGCCCAATCGAAAAAAAATATATATCTCAAATTTTAGATAAAGAGCAAAGTATTATTAGTCATTCAATTGATACACGTTACAAGCCATTGAATATGATTGCATAGATCGGTAAAGCATTGCCATTCGTCGATAGCGGGCCTTGTTATTCGAAGGTCGTGTTTTATGCAAGTACAAAGACCTCCAATCACTGCCACATGAAAGCAAACATAAACGTGAGTAGTTTACGACGTGATAATTACGCCTTCATTCATAAAAACAGCAATAAATCAAGACAAATAATATCGAAATATCTATCTATAACTGTCCAAACATTATAAATCTTTAAACCCTATCCAAATGTAGCTACTATTACTGAGGCATAGATCATATTTACATTAACACGAGTGAAGTTGCAAGCAAAAGCTAGTAATATAGTAAAAGTAAGATATAATTTTTTTTTCATAATACCTAAGATGACTGAATGAAATATTTAAAAATAAATTATATCTGTATTCCTGAATAGTCAACTTAAAAAAAATTTTATGTCCTTTTTTAATTTAAAATTAATATCTCAACTTAGTCTTTATTTTGAGATTTCAAACAACTTCAAAGTTATATTGATATACTAATTTTGTCCTGTGGTTTAACTCATTTACCCTATACCCCTGGCCACCATTATGAAATCCACCATCACTATATTACTTCGTTATCGCTTTTTGACACTATAAAGTAATCGATTTACTCGTAGGACTCACGAAATGTAGCAATAGCCTTCCTAAATAAATTGTCTATATATAGTGCAAAAAGAGTCCCACAAAATTTAATTTGTTGTTCTAGAGATTAAAACATTTAACCAACCAATTTTTAAAACTTCATAATAGTAGTACAGTCCTTGTCAATCTTTTTGGCCGTTCTAAATAAAACCGCAAGTCCGGGCTGACACGAAATATAGTCAAACAAAATTGAATATTATTATAGGGATCTAATATTGGTTTTTATTTACCCATAAGGTGTCTTGATGCCATACCTATAATATAATACGTATTTGTAACTAAACTTGTGTTAGACGAAATTATATTCAGAGCAGTCATAAAGTTTGCCAACGACTGTGTGTAGGGTTGCCAACCGTACTATAATAGTAATAGTATTGTACTATATTTCGGGTCGGCGTACTAAATACTGTTGAAGAAATATATAGTACACAAAAATACTATATTTTCAACACCGAACGAAATCTAACAAACAAATATTTATTTTTTGAAATAATTAACCGCCTTTTTCATCAAATTTTGAGTAAGGCGAGTTCGTGTCACCGAATTCCGGACTCCAAACGCATCTGTAATCTTTTGTCTTTGGCTCCCACTGATCTATGTTCTCTATACTTACTGTAGGGCGCTGGCAGCACGTCGAAGTTGTTAATATCTATCTAAAAATTGAATGCAGTAAAACATATGACACTTTTATTTCAAACAAATCATTGTTAAAAATGCAAGAAGTGCAAATAAACATAGTTTTTATAAAAATAAGTAAGTAACAAATATATCTTTGTCTATTTTTAATTTTTTCCATAAAATCCTACATTTTTTATAACTTATTTTGAAAAATACTGTATTTCGCTGAAAATATGTTGGCAACCCTAACTGTGTGTAGGATAAATAAAAAAAATAAAATTTTTGTTCATCTTAATTCTAGTATAATGTATTTGAGAAAACCAGTATTAATGGCATTTATATTTATAACGTCCTGTAAATAAGTAAATAAGTGAAGAAAATTGAACAGTAACATCTTTGGACTACTATAGACATATAGTAGCCAAAGCGTTAAAAAAGGATAAGTAAAGAAAGTATGACTCAGAAGGAAAAACAGTTGTAGGTGTTGATAGAAGGGACCAGCTAAAATCTAAAGTCCAATTAATTATCCGGTGACAAAATGTTCAAAAATGTCTCTGCCCTCAGACGACAGAGGTGGTCCGACGAGGGGCGATACTCGCTCGCCTCACATAAAAAAAAAAAAAACAAAAAAAATGGACAGTTATTCTTATTATTAAAATCAATTAAATATTTTTATTTTTGTACCATACATTTATCCTATCGCTATCGAAACAGATTCTTTAGATACAATCAAAACAAACTGTTATAACACGAAACTACATTAGAAAGATGTTATATTTAACCATACACTTCGTAACTATGTCTATTTATATAGTAACTATTTCCGTACTTCGATATCAAGTTACAAATATAACAAACACAGCGCTGAGTACGGCTATTTTTTAAACGAATTCTGTAAAGTCCACGTACAGTTCGTAAATAGATATATTTTCAATTGACATTCACTCGATTCTATTTTTAAAAGTCAATCGATTAAGTTATATTTGAACAGAGTTGAAATGTTAGAGAATTTTATCTATTCTATCTATCAGACTGTGACGCATGTCTGCATTTTTAATGTTTTAGTGACATAAATAAAATTCATATTGATTTTACTGGAACACTGTTGTATTTGAAATCGGATAGTGTTTTTTTGTCTATCTTTAATCTATACTAATATTATAAAGAGGTAAAGTTTGTAAGTTTGTGAGGTTTTAGAGGGTAATCTCAGAAACTACTGGTTCGATTTAAAAAAATAATTCAATGTTATATAATTCATTTATCAAGGATGATTATAGGCTATATATCATCACATTACGATTAATAGCAGAGGAGCACCAATGAAGAGTGTGTAAAAATCGTTTTTTTTCCTTTTGAAAGGATTTTTTCCTTCCTTTTCCTTCCGCTGCGTGTTAGCGTTAGCTCAAAGTAAATATTTCACGTGGACGAAGTCGCGGGCTGAGGCTAGTCTATATATAAACTAGCCAGCTCAGCGGACGATGCCCCGCCTGTATAATAAAAAAAACATTGACAAACTATAATCTAACCCTTCCTTATGAATCACTGTGTACTTGTGAAAACGACATTAAAATCCATTCAGTATTTTTTTAATTTATCGCATACATAGACAGACATGGCAAAGGACTTTGTTTTATACATACGCAATGATAGGGGTACATAAAACAGTTCAGTAAATTTTTTCCTGTTTGGTTACCGATTATCTTTTTTTGTTTCATAACTGTTTTTAGTCTTATCAATAGAAAAAATGATAGTCTTTTTTAAATAAATGCAAAGATTATAGAGGTACAATGCAAAAAAATCTCAATGAAGTTGAAATAACAAAAAAATATGACCATACGTCGACCGTTGGATAATCTTGTTAATATAATATTCAGCTATGGAA
>JACEII010000004.1:4236282-4260242 GCA_014332785.1 Antheraea mylitta | reverse complement strand
ATACGTAATCAGCTGTTTATGAGAAAGTATACTGGTGTATAGGTATTTATCATCTATGTACAACAGTGAATATCTGTACTCATATAATTTGTGTACAAAGTGTTTTCCTGAATAACCTACATGTATTGTAAGTAAATAAAAATATTTTGAACAATATTAGCTTCTCATTTATTTAATAAAAGAAAAAAAATTGTTTCCTTATCGGTCACCACGCTCAAAAAGTGTAACTTGAATTAATATCAAAGAACAAAAAACAAAGGAAAAAAATACTGCATAAATAAAATAAATAAATAGTTATAATTGCGTAAGCTAATAAAAAATACTATGCAATAGCTTTACCGCGGCAGTCCCCGAGTGCCACACGTATTTTTTGTCACCACTGAATTGTAACGTAGAAAATAATTAAAGAAGGATCTTTGGTTAACTCGCTGTGTTATATTCTCTGCCTGTGATGGCTAGCGTTGCGTCGGGTTCTATATTTTTTCATATATTACTTTATTAAAGACTAGCTGACCCGTGCCCACTTCGTTGGGCGGTAAACAATTCATAATTGTTGTTTATATATTATAAACGAAACGCAACAATGCAAGCACCAAAAACAATAAACAATAACGATTTAAATTATTTTTTTAACATAAAAATCTACTTTTTGGTACTTAAATATGTGCATGCTGTTATTGACTTTTTTGTAGGTTTTTTTTTCTCGAACTGACTACGCTATTGGCCTTATTTAAGGCCTTCACAGCTTCACCGGACTACACATTTTTTTGTAGGCATTATCAAGCATCTCATCGTTAAGGCAGCGTTCGTAAGAAACGTTTTCGACTGTTTTTTCTCCGACTACCACAAAAAAGTCTTTTCATTTTTGGATTAACATATAGCCTATGACACTCACAAATAACGTGGCTTTCTATTGGTAAAAAAATTTTCAAAATGGGTTTAGTAGATTCAGATATTACCTCCTACAACCTCACAAACTTTACCACTTTATAATATTAGTATAGAAGTATAGACAACGAACAATATGAAATTACTATCATGTAATTTATTAAGATGCTTAGCTTTGTTCTATTATAAATAATCGATTCTGTAAAACTTTAATGGCACCAATGCTATGAGATTAACTTTATTCATGATACGACTTTACTTACTCAACATAACAAGATGATTATGTGTGGGAATAAGATGTTATGATAAACCATTAATCATAGCTTAATTTTATTATGAATCGAGACGTCGCGATATCTAATTTCGCACAAGGTATTTTTTATGCTGTAAACGATGAAAAGACTAATATACTAACGTGCGACTGCCATTGACTCATTTGTCAATTAGAGTAGGATTCATAGTTTGTTTTCCTGAATATTTTCAGATAATTGACAATAATAAATTAGTTATAACAGGAGATATATCGCTATTTTGCAATAAGAAAAAAAATGCTGTTTTATATTGAATAACCGATTTTAATGAAACAAAAACTAAATGCTACTCGAATATATGAATACTGAATATTTATTTTATGAGGTTTTATAATGCACGCAATATTAAAGCAATAGTGTGTTCATACACACATAGATATAGACAAAAAAACATTTGTAAAATTGGTTGAAATGTATTATATTACTTATTCCTAACACTCGCTATTTTTTTTTATCAAAAATCAAAAAAAATAGAATAAACACGCAACAAAAATCTCGGACGTACGTCTGAGGAACGAGGGCTAATAATAAAAAAAAACATACAGCTATAGATTTTAGGATGTGACCGTTTTATAACAAAGAAGCGCTATCATGTTTTTATAAAGCTTTTCTGTCGGCAAACAACTGATATAGATGTAATTTGAAACTTTTACTTCAGTGCGTGTCTTTATTCACATTCAATATTTTATCATACAAAAATAAAACGCAAACTAAAGAATTTGTTAACGTTTTTTAGCGTAGCAAGTAACAAGTGTCATGACCCTTGCTGGTAGTAGTCTTCCGACATGCTCCGCTTGCCACCCCAGCAGTGGCATCCGGTCGGTCGACTTTATCGCTTCATCGTGTTGTTTCCGTCAATTATTTCTAGCAAGGAACCAACGAACTGAGTGACTACTGGCCCTTAAAGTTTGACCAGGTGTATATTGAACTTAGTGTTACATCAACGGAATTCAAAGAAATCATTTAAGTTCAATGATTGCTACGTCATTGTTCTAGATACGTTTAGAAAAAAACGAAATGTGTCGTCTACCTTTAACACTATTTATTTGCACCACGTACAATTGATATATGAACGTGACGTAAGGTTAGTTTATTTTTTAATTGGTAACTTTGTTGGACAGTTTTGGTAAGCTTTTGTGTGTCCGTCTCTCGTTAATGTAACGCACGCTACCACGCATTTTTTAAACATAGAATTTTGAGTTTCTGGCGGGATCTTAGTCTGTAATGTATTGGTTTCATATTTTATTCATAATCTTGTGTTATTGACTTTATATTTTGTATTATTGAAGGCATTTTATGTTATGGCTCCACGTGGATTTATCAAATTCATATTCAGATATCTATTTTCATCACAATCAATTGAATGATAGAGAAATTGAGGTGTTGTATAAATCGCTACTAGTGGATAGTTATAGCAAAATAGTTTGCCTGAAAACATCCGTGAAAAAAATACTTCCGTGTGCTTAAATTCGTATTGATCGGTCAAACCGTATTAGGATTTATCAATAACAGATATGCTACTATTAATTTCTATATATATATATATATATATATATATATATATATATATATTTACTTAAAACATGGAAAGTGTAATAATTGTAGAAGTGTGTTGCATATAATTTACAGCATTAACTTCACAGAGCTATCGTAGTATTTGTTTGAGGTAGAGACTGTAGAAGTTAATTAAAAGTTAACAGAAATTTCATTAGACTGTGCCGAAACCTTCTTTGTATTTTAAACTCAAGATTAATAAAGGCTCTCTGTGAAATAATTAAAACCTAATATATCAAAACACTTAAAAGATAGCCCAACTGTTAAGAAATATTTCTTATTAAAAAAGCAATAAATATTATGTGTTTATAATACTACCACCTAGTAGCAATAAAATGTAGTTTAAAATAATATACAGTGCTTCATTTCAACACTAGATGTCGCTTTAAGTAATTATTGTACAATGACTATAAAATATTTTGTTGATAGCTCTCAAGTAAAATAAATTACATATGAAAATATATACTTTTAAATAAAATACAGCAGCTGATTACACTAGTAAAGAAGTGTATTTTTAACAATACTAAATACTATATAGTAATGTTATTTGTTGAGTGGTTACCTGAGAAAAGTACGGCGGTAGCACTGCCCTCTGGTCGTCTAGTCGCGAACACTGCACGCGTTCAAGCAGCTCAAACAACTCCGCCTGGGCACGTGCGCCTCCTGTCGTCGTAGAGCTCCATGGCGTTGATATGTGCTGCCGCCTGTCGAAATAAATAAACATCATTTCATCTCTTTGCAATAAAAATCATATACTAAGCATAAACTAGAGGGCGTTAAACAATTGTATTACCTAAAGTGGCATTGTGTAGTTTATTCACAATTAATAATATTTTTCATTCAAATTATTACACGGTAATGTTTCGTAAGTTTACACGGTAAGTTTTCGATTAGTTTTAGTATTAGGTTATTTAATTAATTTAACACCAAAGCTCGTCAATACATATTAATTTATTAAAACAAAATCGGTCGAGAAACAGAGACAGAAGATGTAATTAACTATTTTGTCTCCGACTATTTATATATAGAAGATAGTGTAGAATAAAATAACATTATAAACAGTATTCAACAGTCATTCGAAACACAAATCACATTAATATATGTTCAGTTACGAAAGAAATATTCATCAATCAATTCCACTTTTATTTCTCAAGAAGAGGCTTTAGCGTTGTAACGTCGAGGGACCCACTGAACAATAGGGTTCGTTAGGTATTGTTGAAAGGTAAAGGAAATCATGCAAAAATTTCCCTTCATTTTTATATCTACTTGGCTTGATCAGAGTGGTTTAATATCAGAAATATAGATACATATATATATACATACAATATTAGAAATGCAATGACAATATTTATTCCTCCGATTTTATCTCATTGCTTTAAACGTGAAATTTATACGTTTTTTTTTCTCGAACTGACTACGCTATTGACCTAGCAAGGTCTTAACAGCTTCACCGGACTACATCAAAATTTATACGTAAATTTCGGGTTTCTCAGAAATGGCTCAAAGAATGTGGAGCATTTTTTTTGTTTTTAGATAAGCTTTTGAGAGTTATCTATATAGGAGTCTTCCTCGAAAAAAATCTTGCATTTATACAATAAAAAAGTATCTATACAAATGTTATAAAGAGGTAAAGTTTATGAGTTTGAGACGTTGTAGGGGCTAATCTCAGGAACTACTGGTCCGATTTCAAACTTTTTCAGTGTTATATAGCTCATTTATCGAGGATGATTATAGGCTATATATCATCACTCTAAAGCCAATAGGAGCTAAGTACCAATGAATAATGTTTAAAAATCGGGGTTTTATTTCCTCTTGAGAGCTCCTGCTGCGTGTTAGCGTTAGCCTAAAGTAACTACTCCACGCGAACGAAGTCGCGGGCAGAGGCTAGTCATTAATATTTCATTTGAGAGACATGCGCGTGTTCACTCGCATGTAAGGAATGAAAATCGACGTCATGATTCTCTACGAGGGATTGAGTCACAAGACACTTCGTTTCATAATTTATTGAATTTAAATTTTTATACTAAGGTGGATGCTACTTTGCACTTCCGCCTAGAATTGATTGACCACTACTACGTCTAACTACAACAAAAAGAATATCAATTAATTAATAAACATATATTTTGTATATAATAATTATATTTTGTATAATTAATATAAATATAATAATTATCAATAAATTAATTAAAATATGTTGTAAATTGACGTGTAATCTCGACAATCGATTACACGTGTCTCGCTCCGTCACCGAGTATCATCAGATCGATGTTGACTCTTCCGTTGCGAGCGGGCAATGATGGATTTCCGCAAGGTAAAGACTTCTTCAATCAAATATCTTAAACTTTTATATTTAACAGTTATCAACGATGTCACACAGGACATGTTCAACCGTCTGCCAACAGCAAGTTCACTGTTAATTAACGATGCTCTTAACTACTTTTTGTTATTAAGTTAGGTACTAATATTTCGCACTTTCTAATACTAATATCAGATTTAACTTTCCCAGATACACATCGAGAAAATAAAATCAAATGTTTTTTTGCCGTAGCACCTTGCAGGTGCAAATAAATACCTTCATTATTCAATGCCATACAGACCATCTTGTATTTTGTGTGGCACTGGTATCTCAAAATTATGTTAGATGGCGCTATATGACATTATCTAAGTACAAATTCATTCGGGCTTATATCCATTAGTAATATTATAATGATTAAGACCTTGCTAGGTCAATAGCGTAGTCAGATCGAAAAAAAAAAATTATAATGATTGTGTGTTAACCAAGGGTGACCAAGCCGAGACTAGGCGTAGGATTTATTACAACCACAACCCTTGAATTATCTGTATATCAAGATATCCAAAACTCAATAAATGTAAATATAATTTAATTTAAATAATTTAAATCATTATTTTTAATTTAAAACACCTCACGATATTTTCGGTTCATGACGCCAATGATAACAACACCGTTCATTAAATCAAATTAACAAGTGTATGTGAATTTTGAATAATCCGACGATGTATGCAAAATCGGTCAGATCAGTGGACATCGAATCAATATTCTACTGGTCTAACCATTCAGTAACCACGATTTCTATTGACCGATTAGAAAAAAAAATAAGGAGGGTAATAAAAACATAAACCCATGTATTTTATAAATTTATGCCCGCTCACGTACTCAAGTTGCATGCGAAATACAAAACGAGATAGCGGTTTGACAAGTATGTAGATACCTATATAAATAAAGATCAATTGCCGAAAGTATGTAAGTGCATCACTTCAAAACGGTTCGTTTTTTCTTTGTTGCGTGTATAATTGTCCGTAAAAGGTTGAAAAAAAATTGTACAAGAATTTTTTTTTATATGATAAGAGGCAAACGAACAGGTGAGTCACCTGATGTTAAGTGACCACCACCGTCTATAGACACCAGCAACACCAGAGGAGTTACAAGTGCGTTACCAGCCTATGTTGTTGGGGAAGAGGGAGAGGGAGGGATGTGGGCTTCCAGCGCTCTAACTAACCGAAGGAAACGCATCAATGCAAGCACTGTTACTTCACGTCCGTTTTCTGTGAGAGGGTGGTACTGTCTCGAATGAGCCGACCCGTTCATGCTGAAACTTATAGCATCAGCATGGCTCAACCACCTAAAAAAATACCGCATAAAAAGTGATTGAGTTAGTGAAACAGACAGACACTTCCACAATATTGACAGCTTAACGTTCAGTTACCAAGTTGCCAGTTTGGTTTAATTTTTTTCGTTACTAATCCGTGCGAAGTCAAAGCAGGGAGCTAGTCTTATTTAAAAACGCGTAGTATATAACAATGTTTACTTTTTACTTCACTTGTATACAATCTGTTACAATGTATACAATACCCTCATCAATTACTCATCTGTTTTACTTTTCTTCATTCAAAGTTTCCTAAAATGTCTAGATAATGAAGATGGAGCTTTACAATGTAATAAGAGAGAGTCCCAATTGGAATGAATACAATTTACCGATTGTCTTGAAGTACGTGTAAATAGAAAAGGTATGAGCGATGTTTGATTTTTTTTTTGTTATGTACGTATCATTCATTTTACGTGTGACTGCTTTTTCTAAAGATCAGTTTATTTTACGCATACTTAAAAATAAGTTTTCTTTTTTTCAAACTGACTACGCTATTGACCTAGCAAGGTCTTAACAGCTTCACTGAACTACTAAGGCGAGCGCTTAAGGCACTCAGCCGATTTTATTTGGGCAACTAGCTCAAGGGTGCACGGCACACCTCGGCTTGGTTGTTGCCTGTTACATGCAAACTCGCGACCTATCTTAGCTAACCTAACTAACTATTCATATATGTTTGAGTTGTTGAGACGCATATGTGTACCAAGCATATACGCCTCAGCAACCCCTTCATATAGTTTTTATCGGAAAATTAGAGTTTTTTCAGTTCGATAAGGGAAAAAAATAAAACCCTTCCACTTCTATGTGTAAGCGTGCACATGTGTGGGGGTGATCGTGTAGTGTTGTAGCAGTGATGTAAATTTTTGTGTCACTGTATCGCGCAAGTAACGCACTCAAGGTCTCCTTGCCGAGGGATCGAACCTAGACTTAAGCCGCTACCGAGGGAGGCCTAATCTGGTGTGCGGGAGTGAAATCTACCCCCAGACCACGGCGGCGTGATCTGGTATTGATCGTTCAGCCTAGCAAGGTCTTAGAGCTTCACCGGACTACAATTAGTGAAGGTATAAAGATAAGCTGTATTGTACTCACAAATTATCTAATTTGCCTTTTACTAGTACACATACGTGTTTTGTTATTATTTTAAGAGACAACAATATTTCGCAAAAGGGCCTAATAATTTGCGGTGTCCAGTTTTTAATTATACTTTAGATAATCCTAACTAATGTTATAATCGCGATTGTGAAGGTAGTCCGGTGAAGCTGTTAAGACCTTGCTAGGTCAATAGCGTAATTATTTTGAAAAAAAAGAAGCGATTGTGAATTTGTTTGTTACACTTCCATGCCGTAAAAACTCGATCGATTATTATGAAATTTTATAATAGTATCAGGGATTCAGAAAAACACAAAGGGTAAATTTTATGTAGGAAAAAGTACCTACTGTTCCCGCGGGATAGTTCAAATCTTTTGTTACATAAAGTAAATTTTCAAAAAAAAGTATTAACCGACTTCAATATTAATCAGAGGCATAAAAATAAGGCACTAAAAACCGGAAAATAAATAGTTTATCAAATTAACCAAATTTAATAAAACATATGACTATGTGTGCTACCAAGAGATGTATTGGAAGTCGGTGCCAATTTGATAAACTATTTATTTTCCGGTTTTTAGTGCCTTATTTTTATGCCTCTGATTAATATTGAAGTCGGTTAATACTTTTTTTTGAAAATTTACTTTATTTTTCCATTTTTAGTGTACATAATTTTTTTCTTCTAAAACATGCGGTTCACCAGATGGTAAGTGATCACCGTCGCCTATGGATACCTGCAACATGAGAGGAATCACAGACACGTTGCCGGCACTTAAGAAAGGAGTAGGCTTGTTTCTTGAAAGTTGTGTTACTTTGTCACGGATCCCATAATCAGAACCTAACCAAACTCTCATCAAACTACCCTTGAAGAACATCCTTTACAATAAAAAAGCAATCATCGAAATCGGTTGGCATGATATTGAGTTATTCGTCATTTGTCGTATACACACTAAATGCAAATTTAACACTTATACGGTTTTGCACTGGATGCCGTTGACAGAACTTGACCAAAAAAAAATGGGACCACACGGGAAGCACTAGCTTTCAAATAAAAAAAGAATCATCAAAATCGGTTCGGCCAGTCCAAAGTTATGAGGTAACAAACATAAAAAAAAAAACATACAGTCGAATTGATAACCTCCTCCTTTTTTTGAAGTCGGTTAAAAATCCGTATAGTCGATGCGGTCAGAGATGCCAATTAACAAATAGGTACACCGTGACTTAATCAGGGCAGAATATCGCAACAACTTCCACATAGAAGTGGGTTTAGATCAAGGACTATCTATCCCTTTTATGTGACGAACTGTGGAAGTCATAGCAATTACTATGTACTCAAATTTCCCCAAAACACAAAATAATAATAACGATCAAATTACATATATATATATATATATATATAAATATAATACAACAATTCTATATAATTGTTCTTGTTTATGTAAAGAATTGATGTATCTAATATAGTGGTGCTAGTGTTAATGTTCTGATGGCACTTCAGTCTCGCCTCTAGGGTGTGATAACAAGTACCGAACGTAGTCAATAACATTATATTAATAAGAGCAAAGCCGTGAGCAAAAGCCGATATATAATATTTTAAACTAGTGTCGTTGAAAGAGTGAGCGTGTTAATAACGGTCACTTGAAATACCTCGGCCTACCCACTTCAGATAAAAGGCGCGAGGGCATAAATAGAATAATTTATGGCATACTCCTGAATAATTTTCTGATTTGAGCAATTTAACGCTACAAGTCCTAAATTATAAAACCGGTTACACATAATTTATGAATGCACTAAACAAAAGTGCCACGCGACAACGACCCCATCTGTTGTCCGAGAGAGGAACTACGTCCTGTAATAATGGTGCGATCTGTGATTTATGGATCAATTAACTGACCATTCATCGACCCCCTCTACACTGAAGCAACGTTTCAATAAGGGTTGTCACTTTATCATATGTCTTAAATTCAGCATAAACAAATGTATCTATTATATATACAAATACTTAAAATAAACTACATTCATGATATAAGTATATAAATGCAGAAAATTATTTACTCATTTCCAAATATTATTACCCTTAACTATTTACTAAAGTTTAGAAATAAAGAAAACAGTATCAATATTGATTATTTTAAAGTAATGGTATATCCAAATATAGAATTCAAACGTTGAAATCAGTCTTGTAAAAATTATTATTTAATAACGAAAATAAATGTATTATATTTTTGACAGCCCTTAACAACCATAGGAATAATTTTCAAAATAAATCGACGTCAATGTCTGCAAACCGGTTTTAACGTCTCAATCAAGAATTGTTTGTTTTTCAACTTTGCGTAATTTTGTCCCGTTGAAGGGTCCTTTATGTGTTCCGAAATTTTGATTGGCAGATGTTCAAACTATGGAAATGTTTGTTGTTTTTCAATTTGATATGTTGACACATGAGTTTTTCACTTTTTGATTTTTAAAGGGTGTAAAAAGATAATACAAATGAAACATCAACTATACGTATATTTTGCATTACTTAATTTTTTTTATTT
Source organism: Antheraea mylitta (assembly GCA_014332785.1). Taxonomy (NCBI): domain Eukaryota; kingdom Metazoa; phylum Arthropoda; class Insecta; order Lepidoptera; family Saturniidae; genus Antheraea; species Antheraea mylitta. Next base: position 4,250,204 of record JACEII010000004.1, on the reverse strand, counting down.
ATTTGAATACTTGGTACATAAATATACGAGTCAATAAAAATGAAATTTAAATTAGTTCATCTCGTAAGTTATATGCCAATATTTATTAAGTATATTGTAATGTGCGATTTTACGAGTATTTTGTCTGCTTGTTCATCATTACCTATGTTTTGTATTACTCATTTATTCAACTCAACTTTTATTATATTACTCATATATAGATCATTAAAGTAACAAGCCGCCTTGTAGCTGATGGCGAAATCATTTTATATTTGTGATCATTCCGTTACTAATGTATTCTAGATTCTAGATCTACAAAGCAGTTTTCTTTATACATACTGTCTAAAACTATATATAGAAACCATGTGAGGTATAATAGCGGGCCGCACATTCACGAAATGACTAGTTGACAATAACAAACAATTAGCATATTTTTTATTATCTAAGCATATTTTTTCAAAATTTGATTACCGCTGTAGGTATTCAATTTTTTTTATATCATATAGGAGGCAAACGGACAGGCGGCTCACCTGATGTTAAGTGATCATCACTGTCCATAGACACCCGCAACATCGGAGGAGTTGCAAGTGCGTTGCCAGCCTGTGTTTAGAGGAATGGGGGGAAAGAAGAGAAGAGGGAAGAGGGGAAATGGAAGTGAGAGGAGAAGTGAGGGATGGGGGAGGTGGATCTCCGGCACTCTCACTGACCGAACGAAACGCAACAATTCAACCACTGTTACTTCACGTCGGTTTTCTGTGAGAGGATGGTACTGCCCCGGACGAGCCGACCCATTCATGCTGAAACCAGTTATAGCTTCAACGTGTCTCTACCAGCTACTAAAATTGACACTATGAAATATTGAAACTATGACATTATCCACTTGTAAATTTGTTTTCCAGCTCAATAAGCTAACTAGTCAACGATTGCGAAGTAACAAAATATTTAATTTGCGGTTAGTTTTAGGGCTAAAATAAAGTGTACTTTAGAGAAAGACTGTTATGGAGTTACTGGTTAAAATTGTTAAATACTTAATGGAATATCATTTTATTATTAACGTAGAAAGCAGTATGGAAGTGGGCGTGAATACATGACGTATATTGAAGAAGGATAACATATTAATAATTTTTATTTTTATATACACAAACATGTTTACGCTCACTCGCTTTACTTCATCTTTCCGTCTCGGGTACTTCCATTATGTTACTACAAATTCCAAATCAATTTTCATATTGAATGTCTATTAAAATTGTTTGCTAGGCCGCGGCTCGCAGAAATATCGACCGCCGGCCGAAATTTGACGACCACGGGTCTAAATTATATGCAATAACGAAATTTTTTTCATAAATAAAGAAATTAAAGCAGACAAGAAAATGCCTCTGTATAATAAAATATATGACAGTACATTTGTATTTTACTGTTTACAATTAAAGAGCAGTATTTAAATAATTATATTATAGTATAGTGTATTGTGCTCCATCTAAAATTATTATAAGATTACTTCAAGTGAGCTATGGTGTCGCTTAGCATTAATTACGTGATATGGTAGGAATTTGTACGTCACAATAACGTATGGGAAAAAAATCTATATTATTATGAAGGTGACGTGACTCATGATAAGACGTGGTTCAGCTTACATTCAGAAAAACGAACCAAATGTCACACGCAACCACATAATGACCAATCCAGCACACATGTAAAATTCATTTCTCAATCGTACTGGCGAGGTCGTTTTTCGCTATGAAATGTTTTTTTTTTATATCATAGTTGGCAAACGAACTGGCGGGGGCATCTTATGTTAAGTGATCAACGCCGTCCATAGACACTAGCAATACGAGGGGAGTTGCAAGTGCGTTGCCAACCTGTGTTTGGGGGGAATTGGGGGAAAGGGGAAGGGGAGAGGCTAGGGGAGGGGAGGTGGGCTTTCGCCACTCTCACTGACCGAACGAAACGCAACAATACAAGCACTGTTACTTCACGTCGGTTTTCTGTGTGTCGGGTGGTACTATCCCGGGCGAGCCGACCCATTCATACCGAAACCAATAATAACTTCAGCGTGGCTCTATCACCTACAAACCCACAGGCACGAAACGAATTGTATGTGTTCATAAAGCTGTTAACATTGTCTTTCATATATGTAAATGGCAATGGATTAGTACCTAGTCCCAACTCTAAAGTAAAAACTTGTTAATTAATAAAAAAATGTATTACTCTTTTCTATTTTCATGCTAATTGTTTAACAACATAATGAGCAAAATAATTGGAAAAACGATAAGTTACAAACGAAGTTTGAAGCTGTAACAAGCTAAACAACTTTAACATAATATTAAATACAAAATGCAATATAAAAGACGAACGTTCCTTTTTGTAAAAGTTTTGCCGCGGCCTCGAATGTTGGCAAACAACAATTGTACCGGGGCTGGAATATTTTACACTCGCCGCTGCCGGGATGTCGTCTGCATAAATATATTATTGTATCTGTTGTCCGTTGTTGCATATCAATGTACAACAGGCCTGTGGATGTTTATTCTCGACTATTACATCCCCTATTTCGTACGGACGTTATCAATATTTCACAAAATTTGCATTAAATAGTAACATTTATTGTTACCCATACGGCCCTTATACGGCGCATTTTTCTTTTGTTTTATTAATCCAATATACTAAGTTTCTAAGATTCTAAATATTTAATTAGAGCCTTAAAAGTCTAATCTAGTGTTAACAAAATAAAGAAAACGCTAAAAAGTCGATTCACAATAAATGTAGTAATATTTAACTTTTGTCGAAACTTCATAGCGATGTTTTTATCTGTGTTATTAGAAAGTAGCGGTGTTATTACAAAAATGTTAAATACGTATTGAATACTTGATTTAAAAAGGTTATGTTTTAAATGCACCGCGTTCGCTGAATGTTCGCCATCTTGCTCTTTTGTCTCGGTTTGGTTAGGTTAGGTTAGACTTGCGAAAAAAGGATAACGCGAACATGCCTCAAGCGAGCGTGGTGCATTAAGTGCGAAACCGTTTTAAAAGCAAGTATTTAATACGATTTTTTTTTGTAATAACACCGAAGATTCATTTTTAGTTTCTTAAATAATCACTTATGCGTCGGAGCTAGGGTTGCCAACTGTACTATAATATATAGTATTGTACTATATTTCGGGTCGGCGTACTATATACTGTTGAAGAAATATATAGTATGCAAAAATACTATATTTTTAACACCGAACGACATCTAACAAACACATCTATTTAAAAAAAAATTAACACGTCTTTTCATAAAATTTTGAGAGAGACGAGTTTGTTAAACCGAATTCTGGACTCCGAATACATCGAAATACATTCTTTTGTCTTTGGTTCCCACTGATCTCTATACTAACTGGAGGCGCTGGCAGCACTTCAAAGTTGTCAATATCAATTTAAAAATTGAATGGCATAAAACATATGACACTTTTATTTCAAACAAAAGATTGTTAAAATATACAAGTGCAAAGAAATATAGTTTTTATTATATCTTTGTCTATTTTTATTTTTTTCCATAAAATACTATACTTCTTAAAACTTTTTATTTTTATAACTTATTTAGAAAAATATTGTATTTCGCTGAAAAAATGTTGGCAACTAGTTGGAGCCGCGGACACAGCAATACAATTATTACATCCATAAAACACAAAAATTCTAAAGCGACACGTGTTTTAACTTAATCAATTAGGTAAGTTTCGTCTGTCAACACCAAGATAAACTTTCATTACTGAACAAACCAGTCAATAGTAACCGGCACCTATATCGGTTAAACTTTTTAATGATACAGCTTGTACGAAAACACACACATGTTCGTATCTTATTAACGCCGTACAAACTTATTTTAACGGATACATTGTGGGGGGCAGTGTTTTATTGCGGCGTGGGAAGGAGTTCCTTATTGTACTTTGGAAGAAGTTTTCTAGCTCAATTTTTTATATGTTTAAGTCTTTTATAATGAAAAGTTAGAATGTTTTAACTTGACTTCAAAAGAGAGAAAGATTTTAAAGGACTCAGTTTAATGTCAGCCTCCACTTGTTCAAAGAAATCAACATGAATAGAATTTCACTTATTATTACTGTTACATTAAAGAAGATGAGGAAATTATGAATTTTAATATAAATTCTAAGTTCACGGTTTTATGACGAGTGTAAGAGCGACGATGTTAATCATTTCTTGATTAAATATCACAAATAATCAAAATTAGAGAACGCAGTTTGTTATGAAATTTAATAAAACTCGGGGATATGAGTGTTTAATACAGCATTATGTCAGAACCGACTAGGGACTTTTTCAAAACGCTGTGTTGTTATATATTTTAGATTTATCATTTTCAGCTATAAATAGAATCTACTTTGTTACGAGTGGACTGAAATATCTAAAATGGTAAAAATCCCTAAACAAAATAATAAGACTGTAACCGACACTGAAATGCAATATTCAAAATTCGACATTTTTCGATATTTATTATTTTCCTATAATTAACATTATTAACGTATTTTAGTTTTATCATGTCTGTATTATCGATACTTCGATGTATCACTAGGAACGTAATCTTGACAAAACAGGTCATTACTAGTAAAATATATAACGTAAAGCTTTTAAACTACATGGGAAGAGTTTTTGACGGGATCTTGGAATAATCGTGTGTTATTTATAGCTTTATATTTTGTAATATAAGTAGTGTTTTACGTAATATAGTTTGGTTATTATGCACAAGTGAATTGGATCGGAAGTAATAACCACGGAGCATGGATTCTGATTTGACACAAAAACTCCAAGGAAAGTTCTAACATGGCGACCACCATCTTGTTAGTTCATTGAAATTATATAAAGAAACTTGTAATATCGTTACTCACTCGAGAATGTCAGTAATAGTGTATAAGAAAAGTAGTAAAAAAAAAAATTAAAAAAAACTACGTGGCTTTTATAACTATGTCAAATACCATAACTTTTTGCCTCGTCCTATTATATTTATCTACACTAGGTGTAAAAAGAATGATGGTTCTGTTCGATAGCGGTTCTAGTTTATGTGCAGTTTCCTATCTGCGACATGTACCCACAGATATCTTATAAAATTCACCTAACATGTAGACATGGTTTGGATTGTGAACAAGGTGGCAACCTAGTGATTTCTGCAAACGAGTCGAATGCTGTGTCTAGAACTTTTATACTCTATATATTATTATATTATGTATAGAACCGCTGGCCAGCACAATTACTACCTCCAGTAAAATCAGGTTAAGCTTAATACAGAACAAAGTAACAATTGAACACATTCTTTTTTTTATGTCATTGGAGGCAAACGAACAGACGGCTCACCTGATGTTAAGTGATCACCGCCGTCCATAGAAACTTGAAAAACCAGGGGAGTCGCAAGTGCTTCTCCAGTCTGTATTTAGAAGAAAGGGGCGCGGGGGACGCGGAGAGGGAGAGGGGAGGCGAGGTGGACCTCTGGTGCTCTTACTGACCGAACGAAACGCAGCAATGCAAGCACTGTTACACGTCGGTTTTCTGTGAGAGGGTGCTACTACGCCGAGCGAGCCGATCCATTCATGCTGAAACCAGTTAGTTTTAGGGTGGCTTTTACCATCTACAAAAAATAAAGCGACATTTCACGTTACTATTTTAATGTGTCAAAACGGCCATCATAGCGTGCCGCTATTACAAGTATGTGTATATGTTTACAATCATTAAAATATGTTAGTTGACAGAATCGTTCCGTGAGATTTGGTTACTGGATGGATGTTGGTCACACGCGTCCGCACATGACAGACACTCGATACCGAACATGTACAACCAGACTAGGACTGATTGATCACATCTGTTGAATATCTTTTTATACCAATGATGTATCATAGGCAATTGTATATTTAACCTTGACCTTCTCGTGACAGGATATAGAGAGATCTAATGAAATAAAGAGATGAAGAAAGAATGATGAATAATGAATAAAGAATTACTTCAGTAAGCTAGACATATTTTTGTGCAATAGTCGATGTCTACCAAATTGTATAATACCTCATAAGATATAGTAATGATATAAGATGACGATAAATAAAAATATTATAAAGAAGTCCATCTTTATTACCAAGAAATATTTTTGTATAGCTTTTCAATTAGATTCCACCTCCCAGGGAAGCTAGTTAGATAAGACCTATCTTCTAATTGGACTAACAAAAATAATGTTACACACTATTAAGCAAATTAAATAAATAACAAACTAAAAGCGTTGATGCGTGTGGTAAAAACATTGAAATGAGACATGTCAGTTGTCACATTACGACAGCCTCATTAACACACATGACTAAAAGCACAAAAAACTGAAAGCGTTTAAATAAAATTCTACGGTCTACCTTAAACATGTGTGGCATTCAAGCAAAGATCAAGGGGGTCAAACCCTCTATATTAGATAATTCATATATCTACATTTCCCAATCATTTTTCAATAAATAATAAAATTTAAGGTTAAAGATCGTTTATATTATAAATAGGCATAAGTGACGAATATATATAATCATTAATAATTCAATTTAAAATTTTCATTCTCCTGCATATTATGTACCATAGTATTAATTTTGTGATGCTATGTATACGGGAACGTGCATACCATATTTATATATGTTTTAGGTGTATGTTGATGTGTTTGGTAGCTTGGTTTAGCGAAGATTTCTGCGTTGCAAATATTTGGTATAACCAAAGAAAGGAAATTTAAAATGCATAATTATTTAAATTGAATAATTTACAACAATAGGCTATAATAGAATACAATATAATGACTGAAAATAAAGTCGAGACAGTCATAACGACTCCAAACAGAAAAGAAAACACAAAACAATGAAATAACTATCCGACACAAAATACATATAATAGTTATCGATGCATATATGCCTGGTACACATATATGTTTCAATAACTCATATAAGTATGAATATGTAACTTAGCTTAGGTTAGCTCAGATAGGTCGCGAATTGCATGAAACAGACAACAGCCCAATCCGAGGTGTGCCGCGCACCCTTGTGCTAGTTGTCAAAATAAAAATCGGCTGAGTGCCTTAACCGCTCGCTTTAGTAGTCCAGTGAAGTTATTAAGACCTTGCTGGATCAATAGCGTAGTCAGTTCGAAGAAAAAAAAATGAAATAACTGCGTTCTCTATGAATTTTTAAACCAATTATATTTTGAACTATTTCAATTTCGTAATTTCGTGTATGCAAATCTTTTAAACGTAGTAATAATAAACCTATTTACATAATGATTTCTTAGCTTAAATAAAGCTAACCTGAATCTAAAACTGGCTGATAACACCATGCTTTAGGAAAAAAATTGCCCAAAAATAACTATTTTCAATACATGCCTACTTTTAAGCGTCGCACGCATACCACTTGAAAGCAGGACAAAAGCCTTTTAAAAGTGTCTGACGAGAGTGTGTAACAACAAAGAGTCTTCCGGAATGCATACAGCCCTTAGCAAACTAGAGGATTTAGGAGACAATGACGGTCTAGAAAACTGCGTAATAAATTAAGAATTACACCCGTAGTTCATTTTAAAATGTATAAATTTGTCATGAATTTCCACTAGTCTAATTGCATTTTTGTTATTCATTCTACACTAGCGATCAGCCCCAACTTCACACGTATATAATAATTACCACATATAATACAATTTTTGGACTCGGAAGTGACCAATCAGAAGTGACCAAATAATTGAAACACACATACTATCCATTCCATTTTTTGATAATTTGAAATTCATTTTTTAATGTGCATAAATAATTATGAATCTATAATATCTTGTAAGAAATTTTGTGAAGTGATATGATGCATGAAGATCTGCCTCATAAGTATAGAATGTATCTAATATGGATCAATACTAAATTAGTAAAGCAGCTTCGAAGATAACCCTCTACTTTTTTATATGAAAGGCGCGGGTAAACCTGTTTGTTAACGTGGCGAGTGTGTGACACGTGGCTCCGCGATGCCACGCGTAACCCACTGTGGGCAATCTCTCTTGCCCCACTGAACTCGCATACTTATAGTGTAAATCGAGAATTGAAGATTCGTTCGATTTGAACAATTTCGGTGTCTCCCATCTGCCAGGCGTCCTATGACAACCCAATTTTTTAACCAAAATACAGGATAATAAATTGCTCTTAAAATGACTTCCATCCTTAACAAAATTTAAGCAAAAAAATATACTAATGTTAACAGATGACTTAATTCATAATTGTGTATAAATCAGTCAGAAAAAAAGTCACATATAATTATACAAAACAAGTACCTAACATTTTGAACTTCTGATATCGGTTCTAAGAATCAGAAACATATTTACTTTTACCGATGATCACAAGACACAACTGTTTCTATTTAGACCGCCAGTAATTACATACAAATATACATTTCACTATGAATATATACAGACTTTACAAGAGAATCGGTATTTGAATTTACTGAACCATACCTTCCTAAATAACATAGAATTTGCACAAATACATATTCCGATTTCGACAGGAATAAACTTGACGTAATTTTTATTCTTGTGTCTTAATTTTCTTATTTCCTTCTGAATATTTCATACACATTCATACATTTTCCGAACCTTTTTTAAATAAAGCCCGTGATTACCGAACCTTTTCTTACATACCTAAGGATTTAGAAGGAGCATTAAGGATAAGAGCTAGATTTCTTAAAATGGGTTACCCTTAAACGTTATTAGACCATCATTTCGCTAAAGTTCACATACAAAGAAAACCTTTTAAAGGTTTACATTAAATTTAATAGATAAACCACCCTAGTCTTATGTGATCGTAATTCTGACTTAATATTATAAATGGTAATGTGATTTATCGTTCGCATGACATTTTACATACACGTTGTCAAGAATACCAAAAACAATTTACTACTTACTAACTTACTTTTTGATGTGAAACATCTATAGGCGTAGGGTAAACCTGATTGTTGGCGTGGCGACGCTAAACACGAATTTTGCATTATAAATGAAATACTCAGAACACTTGCAACCCGATCTGTATAAGCATAAGATTCAAAGTGCTTTGCCGTCACTCGTTCTACTAGGTTACGCGGCACGCGCCGACGATCTAGCGTCCTTTGATAATTGCCGCCATAACACCGCGCCAGCATGTTGTTGAAATTTTGTATTTAATAAAAAAAAAATATTATGTAATAAAATAAATAGTCATTATTTTGTGGAACAAATTTTAATAAGTTATCTTTTCATAATGCCATAGCTGATTCCTGTCATGATCTGTTTTTTTATGGGTATAAATTATACAAAACAATTTCGATGTTCCACATCTGCCAGGCGTCCCGTGACAGCTCAATTTTTTTTATTTAAATAAAAGTACTGTTCCCGTATAATAGATTAAATCTGTATTTACATGAGCAAAGCCGCAGGCATAAGCTAGTTTCTATGTAAGACTTTTCACATCACCTAGAGAAGGATTAATTAAATTTCATTAACGTTTATGGGAATATTTACTGTAAAAACTCAATAGATTAATACTAGTCTGCTATGTTTATAACAATTTAAAATTAAACGACAACCTCTGAGTAAATAAATATAATCATGTTTGTGGATATCTTTTAATTTAATACAAACGCCATTATCAAACTACCACAAAAAAGGATGCCTAAGAATGTAGTTACCAAAATTGAATGCCATTAATTATGCAGTCGAAAATCGCTGTTATAATCTCATATTATTCTTATCTTTAAAAGCTTGAGTGGCAAAACAATAAGTAGTTTATTCCGGTTTAATACTCGGTTTACATAACTATCGTACGGTATGATAGTTGCAAAATTTCTTAACTGTATACTCTCTACCCGAACAGAAATGCTCTGGATCTAGTTTCAGTTGCATCCGATTTGGGTTACGATTCTTGGTAACGTCGACATTTATCGCAACAAAATAGGGATTAAATAACAAGTCGAATATGTTTAAATATAAATTAATGTTTGGTTAATTCCTTTTTTGTTGTATTTGTACGTAAAATTTAAAATTTTTAGTTAAGAAATCTCTGTATTTGACAATTTTCGTATAATAGGCATTCAGTTGCCATTTAATTATAGAGTTGTACTGCAAACCAAACAGAAGTCGGGGTTGGCAGCCAGTTGTAAATAAAGAATAACAAAAATCCTGACAGTAAGTCCTTTTTTACTTTTCAAGAACGTCATACATGTATAAGTATTTTCCTTCAAGCGCAACGTGAAGAGACACTTACGCAGGCCGGCATGACGGCGGTGACCGGCGATGGATAGTATGTCTCTCGGTGGTCGCCACTGTTTTTGGATTGTACTATGCTTACCATCAGGCATTGTACAGTTACTTTGCCGTGCTATAATAAAAAAAAAGTATAATATAGGCAATAACACAGAATATGGGTTTAGGCTAGAAATAAATGCAAATAAATAAAGATATATACATTCGTAGAAATTACTGCCTAAATCGCAGATGGATAAAAAGTTTTAAAATTAAATTTTCTCAACATTTTTACGTAGAAAATGTAACGTAAATACGAATTCTTGTAATTACAGTGCGAAATAGAATAATGATCATGTATTCAGGTTTATGTTGATATTATGACGTCATCATTGGATACCTGTGGAACTTTAAAACTGGTTGTAATACGAAACATAATATACTTATTATACACATACAACTTATATGTCGAAATTCATTTATCGAACAGCTTAGTAATAATCGCCTTCGATAAAGCACGGTACTGTGCAGTTTATTGAAACATTACCCAGTGTAAGTATATAAGCTCAACTGTTTATGAAGCCTACTACCCGCAGATAGGCGTTTACGTTTTATGTCGAGTAGTATCTGTATATTTTCGAGTAGTATATTTTATTTTTTTTTTTCTAGAAAGTGAATATACAGAGAGAGTCCACAGAGGGTAAACACAGATAAATTAAACAAAAACTTAACTGTGGTTGCGATCACAGATCAAACTTTCTTATTTTTGTACTAGCTGTGCCCGCTAATTCGTCTGTGTGGTGTTGTATATCGGACATGAAAATAATAATTGTAATTATTTCTGTATATACATATATTATGGAAGAGATACATAAACTTTTGACATGCAAAAACGAGACAAAACAATAAATATAATTGACATAACGTACATAATTTAAAACTAGCTTTTTCAATGTACTGCCAGTTACGATTAATTACAACATGTGGAAACTTATATAAAAACAGTGATTAACAAAGTCATCTGAAAGACTAAGTCATTCTCGAAGATATGCTTTATGGTGTTCTTGCTAAGGTTTTATTGTGACCCAGTACTTTAGAAGTGATGCGTGTTCATACAAATAGACTGATAGATAGACATTTATCTCTAAAATGATCAATGACACCTGGAATATTTTTTTTCATGAAAAACCGATAAGTACACAGATATGATTGAAACTGATTCTTAAACCAACCAACAGAAACTCGTCTACAAATATTTGCCAACAGATATTAAATTGTTATTAAAGAAATTCTGATTATAACAACATATTGTATAATGTATTTAACATAATCATAACAATTATTATATAACATAATTTATTGTATAAGTATTCCAAATAATGTACTTGAATAAATTTATGTGTAAGTATATTTTACATCGTCAATTTATTTACAGAAATGAGCACTTATCGTAAACATTTTACTAACTCGATCATTAAATATTTATGCGTTATTGTTTATAGTAGCTTTAAATAATTCAGTAAAAATAATATTGCTAACGTTGTATCATAAAGTTTAGAGCCCTTCACATTGACCGAAATGAATATGAGCTTGGCATTCACTGCACGTATGAATAAAACAGTATTTACAATTTTTTTTACCTTTACATTTTATTTAAACTTTTACAAACACAAAGAGAAGTATTCCTTTTTTTAAGCTTTGTACTATGAATTCGGGTTGTGTAATTTGTTTAAAGTTGTATAGAGTTTCTTAATAACATTATAAAGTATACATAGAGACATAATTGTGAACGTGGAATGTATTAATTACTTTGGTTCCCAAATTACGCTTACATTTGAATAAGCAATATAATTAAGATTTGTTGAATTATGGTTTTATTGGACACTAGCTTCTGCTCGCGGCTTCGTGCGCTTGAAATAGTTACTTTGGGCTAACGCTAACACTCAACAAAAACTCTCAGAAGCGAAAAAAAACTATTTTGAAGCATTCTTCATTGGGGCTCCGCTGCTATTGGTTGTAATGTGTTGATATAACCTATAAATAAGCCTATAAATGGTATAGCCTTCCTCGATAGATGAGCCATATAACACTGAAATAATTTTTCAAATCGAACCAGTAGTTCCTGAGCTTACCTCGTACAAAATCACAAACCCACAAACGTCGCAAATTCACAAACTTATCTCTTTATAATATTATAGAATAGATGACTTTTTTTTTTCGAACTGACTACGCTATTGACCTAGCAAGGTCTTAACAGCTTCACCGAACTACAGAGATGACTATTAGTAGACTAGATGACTATTAATTAGTTCAAAGATAACACTAGAAGCTCTTAAGAAGTTAAAAGATACAATAAAAAAAAATTAAAAACAAAAGAACCAACAACAAAAAATATAAATTAATAATAATCTCGCCAAAATTTGATACACCTAACCGTAGAAGAGGAATTTCAACAAAGTAATAAATATACTGTCTGCGTGAAATTAGATTTCACGTCCTCCGGCACACATTGTAAATCACTGTGCCTTAAAGAAAGCTCAAAACACGTGAGCAATTTATATGATTAATTCTAATGGGAATGGGAACTGATTTCACGAGGGTAACACGGAGAGAATCATGTGCCCTACTTTAGATGTTCGTGCACAACACCTACCTTTACAATATTCTATATAAATAAGCATATTTATTTCCTGAACTAAAATTGTGCAAATCACAAAATTTCTCGCTGTAATGTTTTGTCACAGTGATTGAACTATTCCACGAACACTACTCAAGCTATGACTCACCAACCTACTTCAATTAAAGGCGTATTATTTAAACTCATTATTATGATAAGGTATGTTGTTAATAAGTTTTCAACAGATTAAGAATTCATGAAATTATTATATCCAATATCTATCTATTTATAATAACAAAAGTCAATTGTCGAATGTATATATAAGAAGAAAGTGAAGATTTGGGCATCTTTTATCAATATGAGTTGTTGAAACATATATGTGTACCAAGCATACATACCTCAAAAACTCATATATATTTCGTATCGTATAATTTTCTAAACTATTTCAGTTATATTTTTTTCCTTTATCAAACTGAAATAATTTAGAAAATTATCTGATACGAAATATATATAAGAGTTGTTGAGGTATGTATGCTTTGTACACATATATGTTCCAACAACTCATATATGTATGAATAGTTTGCTTAGGTTAGCTCTAATAGGTCGCGAATTGCATGTATCAAGCAACAGCCCAAGCCGAGGTATGCCGTGCACCCTTGAGCAAGTTATCAAATAAAATCGGCTGAGTGCCTTAAACACTCGTCTTAGTAGTCCGGTGAAGCTGTTAAGATCTTGCTGGGTCAATAGAGTAGTCAGTGCGCAAAAAAAAAATCATTAGTACATCGGAGCGAAACCGCGGTACACTGAATGTAAAATATAAAATTGTATTATTTTCTCATTAATAAATATTAAAATGAAATAAGTAGTATGAGTTACAAAGTAAAAGCACCTTTATTGAGATAGTTGATTTTAGTAACATAGCCGTGATTCTATTGTTTTTTCTACATTTATATATTGTTATGTCGGAGATCGATAAGGTTCAAAACCGTATGTATAGTCATTATGGAAGTAGCTATTTGTATTTTTGTATAGAGTTCTCCATTTTAAGTATAGTCCGGTGAGGGGAGTAGTCCGGTGAAGCTGTTAAGACCTTGCTG
>JACEII010000004.1:4211670-4231282 GCA_014332785.1 Antheraea mylitta | reverse complement strand
AATAGTCCTACTTTTTATATATTGACTAATGTATTGTCATGTTGACGACCCAAAAATAAATAAATATAAATACCATACATGTATTTACTTTATTTTCAGTGATAGATAATTCTTTTTAATCATAAAAGTAATTGATTTTTTTATTTCTTAGATATTTAAAGTAAAAAGTAATTTATTACAAGAAAACCGTACAGTTTTAATCGTGGACAGTACAAGAACGATATCTTCCGAGACTTTATTAATGACATAAAAAGAGTTGGTATTTTTTACTAATACGAAGTGCCTGGACGACCGAGGCTAGCTCTGTTCTTTAAAAAACATTTTTAAATTAAAATAAACTACTACTGCTCCTACTAAACTATTCCTCACAAGATTAGCACTTTATACAAAAAAAAAAAGAAAAAGATAAATCCTTTACTGTTACTCGGATTCGAACTGGGGTTAGACGGATTTTCAAAGCAGCCGATTTCCATCTGAGCTATTTCTGTTTTGACAGCGGCGGCGAACTTTACCTTCATATTCTAGTTATATTTTTTCATTGCCTGAAAACTCAGATAAAAAGTTTTCTATGAATGAACTCTAGCCAGATCGATTTATCGTCCCCGAAACCACCTACGTACTAAGTTTCACGAAAATCGTTCTCGCCGTTTACGAGGTCCTGAATATATAAAAATATACAAGAATTGCTCATTTAAAGTTATTAGATAGATGTTTAATTAAATTCACATACCGAGTTCTCAAGTAAATCTTACGTTTGCTATTTATTACTAACATTTAATTTACTATTATCGCACGTATGCGCAAGGCGTATCACAACGTAGATAAATCAAGAAATCATTATTAGACCTTCCGACCCGCAAGATATTACAAGATGTACATTGTACAATACCAACGACATTCCGTTATTTACTGTATTTGTTATTAAAATTATAAACAAGAAACAATCTAAGCGCCAAGTTGTTCAAGATTCAATATACATAAATAGAGATACGAAACAGTTAAGTACAATTTCCTCTTCTGTATCTTGAGGGATTTTCTTCATTTATTTTTTATTTAGTAACTATTGAGGAATTCTAGTCTTAAAAAAATTGTTACGGAACAGTTACATTTCTACCTTTGCCCGAAAATGACAAGAATTTTAATAATTTATAAGATTATTGTGAAATTTCTAGTAGTATAATAATAGTATAATAAATCTTATATAATTAATTAAAATTATTACAGTAAGAAACTTGTGATAAAATTACTTAATAATATAAAACTAGCGTATAATCGCGCCTCTTTTGCGTTTTTTTTTATTTTATTTTAATAACACATTTTATGTACAAAAGAAATAAGGTAAGCAAGCATACCGTTTGCCCCTCCTCTCCACCGCATGTCAACAAACATCGCTGAAGGCGTAGAGTTAATAAAAACCGTAGATTCTTCTAACTTTAATAACATCATACTAAATTAACCTATATGACAACCAATTCCAAAGACCAAGTCTATGAAGTAAATATCTATCCTATAGTTTTTGAGTGTTATGCGAACAACGGCAGACCTCTATCATTTTACTTTTTCTTTTCGCAGTGTTCGTATATAATATATTTATCTATTATATAAATAGATAGTGGAAAAACAATTAAGAACATCGCCCGACATTCGCAGCCGATTTTCATCATTTATTGAGCTTTGTTGGCATCAATAATGGAAAAAGTTTTTGAAGTAAAACTTCTTTAAGCGCAATTACAAGGACGACAATGCAACGGACGTTACGGCAATATGGAATCATTGGAATCATCACGTTGCTGTACCATTCGGTTAGGTGATAATTAAGCATAACCAAAATTTATATTTAATCATAATTAATTTAATTCCTTACTTGTCATTGTAATCTGTTCGTACTTTTCTATATTTAATTTACTTTATAACAAAGAGTTTATTATTAATTAACGAATTAGCTAATAGATGGCACCACAGATAAAGAATCTTTAATTTAATTTGTTACTTACTAACATTGAAACTAGATGGCAGCATGGTCGCGCGTCCCTATATACATAATTACATTGTATGATTTTTATTATTATTCAATGAAATGTTTTTTATTAATTTCTTTTCAAAAATATTTGATTGATCTATTTATAAACTGTTTATTGCTTAAATCAAAAATATTTAAAAAGTCTTACTTTAATCGCGTGGGACGGTTACACGCACTTTTTTTTTCTATGGTCAAAATTCGACCACTGGAATCGAATAAATATATTCTAGGAAACATCCATTTTACAATTACAAATTAGATCAACATTACTCATTTTGTCATTAAATTAAACGTCATTTTCTTTGAAGGCAAAAATTGTGCGGGATCACCTAAGCGTAGTAATAAATCTTTGTCCAGATAAATACGAAATCTCATAAAACACAAGAAACAAAAGTAATATTATTTTTCGTTTTTTTTATTTATTTACAAGACGGATCACATTCCCCACCCATCCACAATATTAATATATTGTGGATGATAAATTATTGTTGGATACATTTTTATCATCTGAAGAAATTTATCATTCTCGTCTTGGCGTTGTTTTTATAAGTTACAGAATCAATAAAAGATCAGATTATATTGTATTTAATCTGGATATTCTTATATATACTTAGATTTTAGCCACACGCTTTCTCCGTTTATTTATTACTAGCAAGCCCGGCGGATGTTGTGTCGCACTGATAATAAAAAAATCTTTAGAAATTATATACCTACACTGTTACTATCCTCATGAATCGCTTTATCCATTAGTGAAAACCGTATGAAAATCCGTTAAGTAGTTTTTGAGTTAATCGCGAACAGACAGACAGACGTGGTAGTGGACGTTGTTTTGTAATATGTAGTGAGTATTGTTATAAGCCTGTACACTATATAATTTGACACATAAAAGCCACAGAAGTTTAACTTCCTCCGTGTGTACACGCTGACACACGCACTATTTCTTTTACTACTTTTTAGAGATTTTTCCCAAAGTTTTTTTTTTTTTATGTGAAACTTATTTACTATACGTCGACGTGTTATAATGAAGAAAAAATTTTGTAACGGTTAAATTGGTAATGACGGCTAAACCTTACGAGATGTGTAAACATAATGGGTGTTATTGCAAAATAGTTAAATACGTATTAAATACTTTCTTTAAAAAGGCACCACGCTCGCCCGAGGCAAGTTCGCGTTATCCTTTTTTCGCAAGTCGAACCTAAACTAAAAAAACGGGACAAAATAGCAAGATGGCGAACATTCAGCGAGCGTGATGCATTTAAAACGTAACCTTTTTAAAGAAAGTATTCAATACGTATTTAACTATTTGGTAATAACACGGAATGTAATATAAAAATGCATTTAAAAATGGCTACAGGAATTTTTTTTATTGTATATATCTATCTCCTCAGGATAATCTACAATAACAATTTTTAACTGTTACATATTATTAAAAAAATGGTTTATTTTGATAAAACATATCATAATAATTATTACGCAACAAATACTTTAGTTACATTGAACATTAATGTACATTAAAACTAGCCATTAAACCACTTACTTTTCATGAATATCTTGGAAGATATCAGAGATTTAAAATAACACGAAAAAAAAAAGTTTTGTTCGTTTTATGTAACTTTTTTGACATTGATAAATGAATAAATATAAAAACTCAAAAATATATCTAAATCGTTTAAACGGTTATGACACTATCTTAGTACATTGCGTCTATACAAAGTCGGGGAGGATCGCTGGTGTAGTTTAAAAATACTTCTAACACGAGACACTTAAGGTTGTTGACAGCATGTCATCAACTATCATTACTTGTCTAGGAAGAGTCGAGGCGTTAAAAATAGAATATGTGATAAATATCTTCCACAATGATACAGAACGTACCTTTTGAGAAACTTACTAATTATTATATTGTTTGTTTATTGTATGTGTATGTAATTATTGTATTATTTGTTAACTCTTAAATGTACATTGTTGCCAATTTTCAACATTCCACTTTCATTCAATTTTATCAAACAACCTGAGTGTGTGCATTTTCGAAAGCATATTAAACCTTATTTGTGAATACCTTATTCGTAAAAGAAAAAGTTGATATCACTTTTCTTAGGTAATTTATATTCTTTTGTTGTTGATTGAAAATTACTTTCAAAATTAAAAACAAAACATTTACGAGTTAATTTAACTAAATAAAACTTTTTTTTCGAAATGTCTACGCTATTGACCCAGCAGTAAATAAAACTATATGTATCGCTCTTCTATATAAGATGTCCCGCGTAGAATACATACTTACGTAGGATATTGAGAGAATTATATTAGATTATTTTCCTGAAGGTTTATAATAATATATTTATGTTTGTAAACTATATAATAATTGGAATAACAGAAGATTTAATCCATTGGATGTACTTTATAAAATATAGAATTTCAATGTACACTGGTTTCATGGAATAATTATTCCATTATAATCTAAGGTTTTTCCTTGTTGTAATTTCCTGTCTGTATATTGTACGTTTATAATACACTAATTGCCTGATGTCTTAGTTATTGGCTATATTATTTACTCTTTTTTAATTCTACAGCTAATTAATGATATTATTTACAAATAAAATTGTGCTGCTTTAAATAAAGTCAGCTCAAATTAAAATGGAATTGTCGCTTCTTAATAAAATAAACTTTGTATTTGTAATAAAAACAAACGATTTATAATCTATATGTAATATTAATAAAGTTGATAATCAATAGGTACATATTATTAGAAAATATCTATATTTATCTATAGTTAAGCATATAACTTTGTACGTTTTGTCAGACCTTATTTGCCCTCTCCGGGTTTTGGTGGTCGGACAAAAGTCCAAGTTATCCGCTCTTAAAGTGAGTGTTGCCATACCGAAAGAAAAAAAGTGAGTGCTGATTGTGTTCGCTTTACAGTTTTACCTATAACAGCTTATACTCATATATAGTTTATAACATAATAGTCATTAAAAATATTTCCAATAATATACTCACATGAATCACACTTGTATAACAAGAATAAATTCATGTACTCTCGACGAACTTTTATTAAAGTTGATTATGCAGTAAAAATACAAATATAGTATTGGCAACACTGGTAAGCCCGGTACTCAATTATCCTGTTTTAATTATTTAATAAAATTAATAATAAATGTAGTGTTAATGAGGTAAATCCAACATTTTTCACAACAAAGTCATCACAATCTGCAACTAGTTTCCAAACTGATAATCAATCGCAACGTTCAACGTAATGCACCGCTAAGGTATAATGGAATAACCTAGGGTTGTCATTTTTTAGCTTATTTATCGAGGAAGTCTATCTATACTAATATTATAAAGAGTTAAAGTTTGTGAGTTTGTGACGTTGTGATGTTGTAAGGGGTAATCTTAGGAACTACTGGTCCGATTTCAATAATTCTTTCAGTATTACAATAGCTCATTCATCGAGAAAGGTTATAGGCTATATATCATCACGCTAATACCAATAGGAGCGGAACAGATGAAAAATGTTTCAAAATCGGAATGTTCTTTCCTTTTGAGAACTGCTACGTGTTATTGTATCTATTCCACGCGAACGAAGTCGCGGGCAGAAGCTAGTAGGCTATATATCAGCACGCTAAGACCAATAGGAGAGGACCACCAATGAAGAATGTTTCAAAATCGGGATCAACGTATGTATTATTTTAAGAATATTTTCACCTTATACGTAATCGAAGACTAGAGTTACAAGTTAGCGTTAGCCCAATGTAACTATTCCACGCGGACCAAGTCGCTGGAAGAAGATAGTATACATATATACAAACTGTAAATAAAAATAATATTTGTAAAATCAAAAGCCGTTGAAAGCCTATCCCCAAATGTATTATGATAATTATATATCTAGAATTTTATTCACTTGAAATACTTTTTCTGTAAATATTCTAATTCGTCTATTCAACCCTAGACATTGTATAGAATGTGGAAAGCTAGACTGTAGAGAATACATCCATCACGATGGAATATCTCTCTGGTATGTAACGGGAGCTTAATAACGTGCTTGTCGAACAACATTAATATCAGTGTGTTCTAACACGCCGGTTTCGGACTACTTTATTCATTTTGAAGGGATTGAAACAAAATTGAGTGAATTAACCTTCGGTCTTTGAAGTATTAGTGTCACCTAATACAAAAAAATTATAATTTTTCAAAATATTTTTAGTAAACATAAAAGACAATATGGATCCAATATCCAAAAAGATCTCAGTCTATTCAGTAATATTTGCGAAAAGCTCGCACAATAGTTTCATTGATATAGATTAGAGATATCTCACTGAACACTTTTGGGGTGATATTACTCAGTTTTTAGCTTTCTATTCACGTTATTAATATAAATACTGTGAAAACTCTACACTTCCGAAAAGAGTTTTACAAACGGAAATATACATTGCAAAACTCTTTAAATTACCATAAGAGAATGTTATATGGAATAGTAATTGTAACAAAAGAATTGTTCTATTAATAAAAGTATATGCTTACTGTAGAAGAAATAAGTCGATAGTTTAGATTTGTCTACCAAATATTTACAATAATTAGTATTTATTTGATATTGACTCACATATAAAAATTTTCAGCACTAAAAATAATAAGCAAGATAAAAGTTACAAAAACCGATGTGTCACTTTGTAATAAAGAAACAAACTGTTAATTAGACTTACAATTAAGTTACAATAACATATAGTTTAAGGAAAACCCGACACCTGCGACGAAGCAATAAAAATAACTTTTAATATAAACAAGAATTCAAACTGAAAGTATATTGAATATATAATTTTAGCTATTATTCTTAATTGACAGTTGAAAATATTGCTATTTTATAATGGAATAACATGTTATTAACCGTTAATAATGTACTAATCCTTGCCAAAATAACGATAATTTACTGTGATTTAATAATAAATGAATTATTCCTAAATAATACGCTGTTACTACTTATTTATCTGCCACTAGTTATTTAGCAAATTTTGTTAAGTAATTTGAGTTAATGCTATGAGTAATTATACTTTTGGTTAAATTAAAACCAATTCGACAGCAAATAATTAGGTATTTTTCATATTTTAAAACCAAATGCCGTTATAATAGTTATATAACGCTTATAAAAAAATATAAATGAATTCACGGTACAGTAGATGCAACTGAAGAAATAGTACATTCAATAAAACTACGATTGTCGTATGTGGCACTGTGCGTTGAAATACAAATTTCTTTCGTTGTTTATGCAGAAAATTGAAGTTATCAGAACCGTCTTACTCACCTAGAAGCTTCTTAAAATCGCAATCAAATGAAAACAAAGCAAAAAGCATACGTACATCAATTTCTTCATGTATTTTCGTCTCGCCGTTAACAAAGTATAGGTTTCCTTTTGCCCGCCCGTGGGCAAATATTTCATTTTCACAACTTTCGACTTCATTCGGCCTCTGCGCTCACTTTAGTTCTATTGTCATATACGCAAATTTAAAACAACTCACTGACACTTCACAATTCTCTTCAGCGGTCAGGCCTCCTAAAATTAAACAGAAAGAAATATGAAGGAATATATTTACAGGAATATAGGATTGGAAGTCAAAGCTCTACGAAGCGACTAATGAAGCGGGCGTTTACGCATTAGCTGTGTTACAAATGAATCATGCAGTTCAAAAAGTATTAGAACAATAAGGAAACATTTCATATTAATAACGGTTCATCGGGTATAAATTATATACGTAAAAATAATTAAACTGTAATGAATTCTCGGTACATGATGAATAACTTGTTTATTGTCCTTTATTATTATCACCGTAAGTTTAATTTCAGGATCTTAATTGTAAAAAAATACGTTTAATATAGTAATGTGAGTTACAGCATTACTTACAGCTCTTAATAAAATGGATACAATATACCTATTAACTATACCGTAAGTATGCATTGAAATAATAATATATTTAACACATCCTGTAGAAGTCGAAGTAAAAGTAAATTTACTTATGTACGGTATTTAATTAGACTTCCTATAAGATATTGGGAATTACAAGACAAAGAAACATTTTGTATGTATACTCAAAAATAACCATTTAAAATATAATTTATTAAAATTTGTGATGTTGTGAGTTTGCGATGTTGTAGGGGGTAATCTCAGAAACTACTGAAAAGATTTTTTCAAATCACACCAGTAAAGCAAAAAATTTTATACAGCATTGTTATATAGCTCATTTACCGAGGAAGATTATATATCATCACGCTAAGGTCACTAGGAACGGAGCACCAATGAAGAATGTTTCAAAATCGAGTTTTTTTCCTCTTGAGAAATTCCGCTGCGTGTTAGCGTGTACCCAAAGTAACTATTCCACACGAACGAAGTTGCCCTACCCGATTAGGCCTCCCACGGCAGCGGCTCAAGCCTAGGTTCGATCCCCCGGTAGGGAGCCCTTGAGTGCGTTGCTTGCGCGATACGGTGAAACACAAATAGACATCACCGCTACAATACTACACGATCACCCCCACACACGTGCACGCCGACACGCTTACACATGAAAGTGAAAGGGTTTACTTTTTTTTCCCTTATCGAACTGAAAAACTCTAAATTTTCCGATAATAAATATATGGAAGAGTTGTTGAGGCGTCTATGCTTGGTACACATATACGTTTCAACAACTCATACATATATGAATAGTTAGCTAGGTTAGCTAAGATAGGTCGCGATTTTGCATGCAACAGGCAACAACCAAGCCGAGGTGAGCGGTGCACCCTTGAGCTGGTTGCCAAAATAAAATCGGCTGAGTGCCTTAAGCGCTCGCCTTAGTAGTCCGGTGAAGCTGTTAAGACCTTGCTGGGACAATAGCGTAGTCATTTCGAAAAAAAAAACGAACGAAGTTGCGGGTAGAGGCTAATAGTTTATATTTTAATTTAAAAACAAAATATAGCCTGTGTCAGCCTCTGTTAATGTTGCTTTCTATAAGATGAAACAATTTTGAAAATAGGTTACGAATTTTGTTAATTATTCCATTATAAAAAAATCATTTCACTTTAATATAGTAGTACTTTAGATACATTAAAAAATGAAACATAATTAAAATTATTACAGTAATGAGCTATATAATAAAAACCATAATGATCTATTATGAAATACTTGCTACACAAAATTTCTAAATACCTACTAATATTGAGTAATCTCCACAACAATAGCGACGACCTAGGTTTAATTGCCTAACCCAGTTTACCGTGAGAATATTTCAAAGCCGACTAAAATAGATTTAGCATACAATTTATCATTTCTAAGTATTTTTATTAATGTTCGCAATGTGTGGGCGCTGTTGACAGATTTGTAATGCCATTTGTGATATCTTGATTTAGGCTTTGAATAATACATTGCAAAACAAGGTACAAAATGTTTAAGACGCACTTACTGACTCAATAAACGTATAAATGGCAATAACCGTTACATATTTGTTATGTTATTTCAAATACGTAATTGCTATAAACCGTTGTTAATTATTTTGCTGTTGCTATAACGAAAGTAATATTCGTTTTTTGCATAAAGGTTGAACATTAGCAACAAAAAAGTGCTCTTTCTTTTATACATGTTAGTTTTTAGATAATACCTGCGTGATCGCACGTTATGTCAATATTAATAACGGAAAACGGATAATTAACAGCAGTGGTGATGATTCCGCGATCGGGAACCACCAGTGATGCGAGAAAGGCGATGTCAATTGAAAAGAAAAACTATCTTCGCTTGGATCCCACATCAAACCGAGCACTGACGAAGAAGATTCCAAATTGAATGCCAGTGAATCACGAGTATCGTGTTTATGTTGGGGAGGTATTCCTTCAAGTAAAGTAGGATGATTGCTAGTCCATTTCCTTAGTTTGAAGCATCCTTTACCCATAATTCTAGTTATATCAAGTAATTCACGTGCTGAATTAAGCGAGTCAGCTCCGGTTACATCGTCCACATACTTATGCGGTCACAGCGAGAGGACTATCAACTCCTTCGTCCTGTGTTAATTGCAATATGGTTCAACGTGCCAAGCAGCTCAACGAAGCCATGCCGTATGAGACGGTTTGAAGATGGAACTCGCGAATGGTGTCCTCAGGCGAAAATCGAAACAGGATTTGTTGATAATCCAATCAGTACTAGCTGCTAGTACTTGGCGATACAAGCAGTATAATATCTTCAATTATTTGTTATTTGCTTAGAAATAACGCATTGCACTATTAGTTATTGTAATAATTACCTTATCTATTACTAAGTGAGCATAAACGTTTGGTAGGTAGTAGAGCTCCGCTGAAGCTATTTTTGGTTTTCAGCATGAATGGGTCGGCTCATCCGGGGTAGTACCACCCCTCTCACAGATAACCGACGTAAGATAACAGTGCTTGCATTGTTGTGTTTCGTTCGGTCAGTGAGAGAGCCGGAAGCCCACGTCCCTTTCTCTTTCCTTCTTTCCCTTTCCTTCCCTTCCCCCTTCTCCCATATACAGGCTGGCAACGCACTTGCGACGTCCCTGATGTCGCTAGTGTCTATGGACGGTGGTGATCACTTAACATACGTGACCCACCAGTTCGTTTGCCTCCTTTGATATAAAAAAATGCGTTTTATTAGATTTTTATGTGGTTTATCATTTGAGTTTTGAACTTAAGAAGGCTATTTGTTAGACCATTCTTATGTTAACGAACATTTGAAAAATATACGATTATTACAATAAAGTCCCAAAAGATGTTACCGATTTGCCGATAAATTTAAGCGCCACGTCAAGCGGGTTTTAGTGTCAAAAGGATATTATAGAGTGGATCAGTATGTGAACGATAGTGATGTCTTGAATTGACTCCTCTCTGTGCATCCACTAAAAGCTTTTGTATGATGTATTGGAAATATATGTTAAAAAAATGTACCCGATCGAGTTTCTTGCCGGTTCTTCTCGATGACTGAGTTGTTTTCCAAAGCGGTGGTAGTTTTTGACGTTCATAAGTGCCTTATTAGGGCTTAAACTGAATAAAGTATATTTGATTTGATGCTAATTTATTCCTCCGAAAAAAATAAAAACAACGACCCATGTAACCTTTACGAAGTGGAATTGGTGTAAAAAGTTCGACATAAGATCTGTGTTAAGGTTACCAGAACGTGATTCAGGCTGTCTCCCACGGTTCTAATTAATTCTTTGTTTATAGTTAAGCAGCTATATTTCTACGCATTTTAACAAATAATATTCGTTCATTTTAAGACTCATAATAAAGTGTGCTGTTAAAAATCATACATTTCTCATATTCTTTAAACATGTAGGCGACTCCATTACCTTTTGGATTGTTCATTTTGTAGTTTTTTGTAACAAATATTAATGCCTAATTAGTTTAGATAATTAACATCAAAAAACAGAAAATGTTTCAATAGTAATTGAGTCTTAGTAATGATATAGGCTGTAAAAATATGAACATTATTCCACGACGTACAATTTTTCCAGTTTTCCAAATAATGATACTTGATTTTCAACTATCATTCAGTTGTCAAGTAAATGCTTACTTTAATTTACTCAGTATGTCACCGCCAATAAAATTTCTAGAAATACAGTTTATTTACTTTTAAAATAAATTGAAAAAGTTTTTAGTAGACTCTCCGACGTGTTTAAAAAAACTGTAATTTGTATGTCTCGCCTATTGAAGTCTCTTTTTCTTTTTTGATTAATTTTTTATTGTTCATCTGTTTGATGCTTATTATATTACCTAGTTGTTGCTATATTCTATTCTATCTATCCATCCAATATTCTATTGTTATCACTTCATCTAATATTCTATTATCTATCTATCTATCTAATATCCTATTATTATCACTTCATCATCTAATATCTATCTCTATCTAATATTCTATTATCACTTCATCATTCTATAATCTATACTAATATTATAAAGAAGTAAAGTTTGTGAATTTGTGATATTGTAGGGGGTAATCCCCGGAACTATGGGTTCGATTTGAAAAATTATTTCAATGTCATATAGCTTATTTATCGACGATTCTTATAGGCTATATATCATCACGCTAAGACCTATAAGAGTGGAGTACCAATGAAAAATGTTTTCAAATCGGTATTAATTTCCTCTTGAGAGCTACCGCTGCGTGTTACCGTTAGCGTAAAGTAACTATTACTACGCGGACGAAGTCGCCGACAGGGGTTAGTTCTTTATAAAACATACAGTTTGAAATATTCTATCTGAAATGGACTACCAAGTTGGGTTGTGCCGTGTAACTAAGAGTCTAAAATATTTTGTTGTATAACTAAGAGTCTAAAATATTCTCTTTTATGAAATTTTTCAGTTGATATATGACATATTCCAGTATAAACAATGATCTTCCCACGAACTCACAAAGATATTACTGATAGTAGGTCTATAAGCGCCGAGGGACATCCTTTTAAGATAATCTCTTATCAGACAATATTTATAATAGGTAGCGTATAAAGTGTTTATAAGAGTTATATTTAACGTTACATGAACATGGGAATCTATACAGATATTTCATCATAGATATTTCTTTTAACAACCACGAAACGAAAAGTATTGGAAAAATAAAGCATTAATAGTTTAAACAAACATATATATAAAAAATTCTATGTTTTTATATTTCAATAAGATTGGTAAAGTTATTGTTTTGATACATTCTTGATAATTTAATGTGTGTCCGTAAAAACTTTGAAAAACTGAATTTAGTAAAAGACCGGTATAATGTAAATACTAGAAACTGTAATAAACTGGTTGTCCCATTTTTCAGACTTAGTAAAACTAGTAGTAGTTTATTAGGTAAAAGTGTTAGGTTTTACAATAAAGTTCCATATCATGTTACCGATTTGCAGGAGTGCAAATTTAAGCGCCACGTCAAGCGGGTTTTATTGTCAAAAGGATATTTATTATAGAGTGAATCAGTATGTGAACAATAGTGATGTCTGGAATTGACTCCTCTCTGTGCATCCACTATAAGCTATTGTATAATGTATTGGAAATCTATGTAAAGAAAAATAAATACGCGATCGAGTTTCTTACCGGTTCTTCTCAATAGCTGGGTTGTTTTCCGAACCTGTAGTAGTTTTTGACGTTCATAAGCGCCTTATTAGGGCCTAAACTGAATAAAGAATTTTTGATTTTGATAGTAAAATTCATAATTGTAAGTTCTAACTATATACTATGACTTAGTGCCATCTATCATAAACTACATGAATTATTTCTTAAATTACCTGTTAGCATATATAATATACTTGGCAATCATGTATATTCATAATGAGAAACTTTGATGTGTTATTGTATAACAATCGTTGTTATAAAATTTTGACAATTATTATGCTGTTATTATTTTGCTATTTCTGTATATTTTTGAGATTTTTAACAATGAAATGAAATGATATTCATTTCATCATGATATTCATTATTGTTCCTATCGTGACTTTGAGTGTAAGTAACTTAGAAAGCTTTTCCTTTCACACGTTTTGGTTGTTGCATAATGCTTGCTTGTTTGCACGTTACAATAACACTTGGCCGACGGTTGTCAGTTTCAATAATAATAATTAACAAAAATAACGATGTCTTAAATAATTCGTTATCCATTGCATAGGAATAATGCATTACATTATTGTTTCGTAATAATGAATCAACTCTATACATAATTAATTAAATAATTATAATACATGCAGAAATATGAAACAATTGAATGTAAACATAGAAAGCTAACAAACATTAAAAACTTATTAACATAATAAATTAACACAGCAATCTTCAAATATATTCAGTAATATTAAAATGGTAAATAAGACTAGTTGATGCATGCGACTTTTTTCTTATGAAAATTGTTTTCTGTGGATGCATGATGGACTTCCTAGTACTTGACCCTTATATTGCTGATTATAAATTAATTGCGCTAAATTGTATCATCATTGCTTAAACCTCACGGAACAGTGTAAGATATTTAGATACAATAGATAGGACATTCTATACCTACTAGGAAAACTCGCATCTAAATCGGTTCAACTTTTACTAAGAATATCTCCGAGAAACAATAGACCGTAGTCCGGTGAAGCTGTTAAGACCTTGTGTGGCCAATAGCGCGAAAAAAAAACAACAGACACTTTAACTTTTATGTATAGATTCTGGTACGTTATATGTCTTAGACATCGTAAAACTTTTAATTGTTAGCCTAAATCCCTAACGAACTGTGTAGTTTTGTAAATTACAAAATTGCAATTACTGCTTATAAAGTGATAAAGCAGAATGCCTTGCCGCAAGCTTAGAGAAACAGTGTTCGCCAAACACTGATAACACTGACCCTTTCCATAACGGATTAATCGAATCAGCTGCGGAGCATGTACTCGCGTCTCCTCCGGCGGATACCCTAACCGCGATCACTTTCGATGAAGTTGCAGGCGCAATCAAGCGTCTCAAGCCTAGGAAGTCCCCAGGTCCCGATGGGATCAGGAAAGAGGTTCTGAAACTCCTTCCTGATCGCATCATAGCTCTATTGGTCTGCGTCTTCAATGCGGCCATGTCCCAGGGTCACTTTTCGGCCGTATGGAAAAAGGCCGTAGTGATAGGTATTCACAAGCCCGGCAAGAAAGCTACGCTTCCCGTTAGCTATCGCCCCATTAATCTGTTAGATACCTTAGGAAAACTTTACGAGCGGCTCCTTCTGAACCGCCTCCAGTTCTCGATTACAGATTTAAAACTAATACCACCGGAGCAGTTCGGATTTCGCGCCGAACACTCTTGCACGAATCAAGTACACCGCCTCACGGAGTATATTTTCTCTAAATTTAATGCCGATCCAAAACGTAAACCGAAACGTACAATTGCACTCTTCTTCGATATCGCCAAGGCCTTCAATAAGGTCTGGCACGGAGGGCTCATCCATAAATTATGTAAATCTCGCGTATCCGATAGATTAATTCATATTATCCGCGATTATCTTACTGATAGGACATTGCGCTTCAGAGTGGATGGTGAACTATCGCTGCCCCACCCGATACGCTCAAGTGTGCCACAGGGCTCCATACTCGCGCCCACGCTCTTCAATCTGTTCATCAGTGACCTACCTCGGTCTCGGGGGGTCGAGGTAGGTTGTTACGTTGACGATATCGTTATTTCCACTTCCGGCTGGCGGTCGGACTTTCTTAGGAAGCGCATCGAAAAAGCCGTTCATACTCTCGGTGAATAGTTTCGTCGATGGCGCATAGAAGTTAATCCCGATAAGAGTGCCGCAATACTCTTCGATCCCACGAAACGCGCTAATAAATTTGAGCCCCTCAGGCTATACGGAATCGATATCCCTTCCGTCGAAGAGGTCAAATATCTCGGTGTTACATTAGATAGACATTTAAAGTTCAATTCACATATAGACAGAGTGCGAAACAAAGCCGCTATGGTCTTGGGGCGCCTCCATCCGTTGCTTTGTCATAAGAGTAAGATGTCCCTCAGACACAAGCTCACTTTGTATAAGACGTGTATCCGTCCCGTGATGACATATATCTGCCCCGTTTTTGCGCATATGTCCAAAGAGTTAGTGGTATCCGCCGCAAATTACGAACCCGTACCCAACGCTGGGCGATATAGAAGACGTCCGCGACATATTTTTACTGACCCTCCTGATTCAATCACGTCAGCGAACGATCAGTACCAGCCTGGCCCTCAAAACAGAGCGTGTTCACGCCTACGCCCGCGTAACCACAGATCACGCCGCCGTGGTCTGGTGGTTAATTGCGCTCCCGCACACCCGATTAGGCCTCCCACGGCAGCGGCTCAAGCCTAGGTTCGATCCCTCGGTAGGGAGCCCTTGAGTGCGTTGCTTGCGCGATACGGTGACACACAAATATACATCACCACCACAACACTACACGATAACCCCCACACACGTGAACGCCTACACGCTTACACATGAAAGTGGAAGGGTTTACTTTTTTTTCCTTATCGAACTGAAAAACTCTCAATTTTCCGATAATAAATATATGGAAGAGTTGATGAGGCGTGTATGCTTGGTACACATATACGTTTCAACAACTCATACATATATGAATAGTTGGCTGGGTTAGCTAAGATAGGTCGCGATTTTGCATGTAACAGGCAACAGCCAAGCCGAGGTGTGCCGTGCACCCTTGAGCTCGTTGCCAACATAAAATCGGCTGAGTGCCTTAAGCGCTCGCCTTAGTAGTCCAGTGAAGCTCTTAAGACCTTGCTGGGTCAATAGCGTAGTCATTTCGAAAAACAAAAAGCTTATATAGTGTCTTATTCACTAAGACTTTAGTCATAGAATATAATGGCCAAGTTAATTTTGTACAACGTTTGTCGAGTGCATTAACATCCGCCGCAGATATTTTAAGATGACGTGTTTAGTTCCAGTGTTACTTTCTTATTGAAAAAAAAAACATAACAATTTTACCACTATAGTGTTTAGTTTTTCAGTGTGAAACTATATTTGAAAAACTTAATTACAACAACTAAATATTAAATAAGACAATATTTTCAACTCCTATTAAATTTATAACTAAAAATAACATAACTATACCAATATTATAAAGCTGGAGGGTTTGTTGGTTTGATTGAACGAGCTAATCTCAGGATTTCAGGAACAACTGGTCCAATATGAATAATCGTTTCAATGTCATATAGCTAATTTATCGATCATCACGCTTAAACCAACGGAATAATTTTGAATCGAAATACTTTATTCAATTTAGAATTAAAGAAGGCGCTTATGAACGTCAAGACTATCATCAGTTCAGAAAAGAACCCAGTCAACGAGAGGAACCGGCTAGAAACTCTATAGGGTTTAAATTTTTAACATACATATTTTTACCAAAAATTATGGTTACAGCCCTTTGCAGGGGATGCATAGAGAGGAGTGTTATTTACGAAAAATAAAACTGGTTAAAATCAAGTATTATATAAAAAAAAACGCGCGATACAGTGACACAAAATCTTTTTGTTTTTCCATTATTGAACTGAATTAGTTTAGAAATGTTTTCCAACACAAAACACATATAAGAGTTGTTGAGGTATGTATACTTGGTACACATATATGTTTCAACAACTCATATAAGTATGAATATGTAGCTTAGCTTAGGTTAGCTCAAATAGATCGCGAATTGCATGAATCAGGCAATAACCCAAGCCGAGGTGTGTCGCGCCCCTTGAGCTAGTTGTCAAAATAAAATCGGGTAAGTGCCTTAAGCGCTAGCCTTAGTAGGCCGGTGAAACTGATAAGAACTTGTTAGGTCAATAGCGTAGTCAGTTCGAAAAAAAAAGCATAAAATAATATATTTATCCAGGAATCAGAGATCCGTTGATAAGTGATCAATGAGTTTACTGATTTTCCATTAAACGATTTTCATACTACAAACTGCATCCAAATATAGAAATTAACATAGAAGCAATCAAGAAATATCTGGGACCAGATCGATGTTAAAATCAGATTAATATTCAATTATCATTTATAATATTAGACCATAATATGAACAAATCACTTCAAATAAATTTAAATTCTAAATTAATAGATTTTAAATAGTTTATGTCCGTAACAGAGTGTATATTTGTTTATTATATTCCAATTCCTAAATTATTTTGCGAGTGACGCCTGCGCAGTTATAAGCCAGTAATAATCGCTTTTGTAACTCAGTAATGTTCCAGTTTCGAGATATGGTTTTCTACGCCCCCGGTGTTGGATCATAAACAAGATGATATAAATGTATTCTATGTATAGGCAGTTGACAAAAGATAGCGTTAAAAACATTTTCTTATCCAAAATGGATGCCTTATTAATTAATACCTTGTTACCTGTTATTGGTTTAAAAAGCCTTAACTTTTGTATGCCTATTTGTTTTTAAATTATAATGTTTTTTTTTATTTTTATATCATGTAGGAGGCAAACGGACAGGCGGCTCCCCTGATGTTAAGTGATCACCGCCGTCCATAAACACAAACAACGCCAGAGGAGTTGCAAGTGCGTTGCCCGCCCGTGTTTAGAGGGATGGCGGAATGGGGGAAAGTGAGAGAAGAGGACAAGTGAGGTTGTAGTGGAAGGCGGGCCTCCGGCATTCTCACTGACCAAACGTAACGCTATAATGCAAGCACTGTTACTTCACGTTGATTTTCTGTGAGAGTGTTGGTACACTCCCACATATCACCTCCACGCACGTGCACGCATACACGCTTACACATGAAAGTGGAAGGGTTTTGTTTCTTTCCCTTATTGAACTGAAATAATTTGGAAAATTATCCGATACGAAATATATATAAGAGTTGTTGAGGTATGTATGCTTGGTACACATATATGCTCCAACAACTCATATATGTATGAATAGTTAGCTTAGGTCAGTTCAGATAGGTCACGAATTGCATGTATCAGGCAACAGCCCGAGCCGAGGTGTGCCGTGTACCCCTGAGACAGTTGCCTAAATAAAATCGTCTGAGTGCCGCAGGCGCTCGCCTTAGTAGTCCGGTGAAGCTGTTAAGACCTTGCTGGATCAATAGCGTAGTCAGTTCGAAAAAAAAAGGGTTAGTGCACCCCGGACGAGCCGACCCATTCATGCTGAAACCAGTTATAGCTTCAACGTGGCTCTGCCACCTACAAATACACCTATTACAATAGTCTTTAATCTTTGTCTCTTGTTAGTTCAAATAGCTTTCAGACCTGTCTTTATCACAATGCGTGCGCAATCACGTAACAATACTTCGTAAAAACATATCCGTAACGTTGCAACATTGCATATAATCTGTAAGTGAATAACAGGTTACAGATATAATGTCACTCTTGTCCGAAATTATTCAACGTTTGAAGGATTCTAATATTATATTATCTACGTTCATTTCCGTTTTACATGTAAGCATTTCTGAATCATGCAGTTTCAATTGTATGACTCTTTTTTTTTCGAACTTACTACGCTATTGACCTAGCAAGATCTTAACAGCTTCACCGGACTACAGGTGTATGACTCACAAACGAATATATGTATGAATAGCTTAGAATAGTTTAGCTAGGTCAGACCCAGGTTCTTTAGGTAACAGCCCAAGCCGAGGTGTACCGTGCACCCTTGTGATAGTTACCCAAACAAAATCGGTTGTGCCCTAAACGCTCGCCTTAGTAGTCCGGTGAAGCTGTAAAGGCCTTGCAAGCCTAATAGCGTTGACAGTTTGAAAAAAAGAAAGGGGATCGCTCTGATCCCAATAACTATCGCCCAATTGCCGTAACCTCAGTACTGTGCAAGGTAATGGAACGGATCATTAACTCCCATCTTGTCCGTTATCTTGAGGATCACTCGTTGATCAATGATCGGCAATATGGCTTTCGTCAATACCGATCAACGGGCGATCTTCTGGCCTACATACTGCACCGCTGGGGGGAGGCAATTGACAAGCACGGCGAGGCCTTGGCGATCAGTCTCGACATTGCCAAGGCATTCGATAGGGTCTGGCACCGTGGTCTTCTCTCCAAGCTTCCGGCATATGGTCTCCCCGACAATTTATGCATATGGATATCTGGCTTTTTACATGAGCGCAGAATTCGTGTCCTTGTCGATGGATGTCATTCGCAGCTCATGTCAGTCAATGCAGGAG
>JACEII010000004.1:4149192-4187307 GCA_014332785.1 Antheraea mylitta | reverse complement strand
TTTTTTTTTTGTACACTGGCAAATTTAATGCCGCAAAGTATTACTGATTATATAAATATAGCTATCACAGTAGGTTTTTTTCACATTACAATTTATTCAGTATTTTAGATACATGTTTCACTGTGGTTTATATTAGCGACGAAGACTGCATTTACTGCTTACTGTTACTAATTGATAATTTGATTAATATATTCTATAATACTGTCCCTTAATCATCATATTACCTAGCAACTTCCTACTAACTTCGACTTCTACTACTTCATACAAACTTTGTCTCCTTTTTCATCATGTTAGTGATTAAATTTTCAAAAATCCTTCGTCAGTGCTCACTTAGAGTGTAGAAAGAACCTGCATACAAATTTTTATGAACCTAGCCCCATTAATTTGGGCTGTGCGTTGATATATCAGTAAGTCATTCTTTCATATTCGTCGACAAACCGAGTAACAATAACAATAAATCGCGTAACAACGTCCAACCAACAAACAAGATTTTATCTGAGCAATCCATTCAAATTCACGTTTTATATACAATGTAACAACTATTGTGTTCCTTAAGGAGCAGATAAGAATACTTCAAGTACCAAATGCTTACTGTATTGAAAACAATTGAAACTCCGATAGGATTCTTGGCGAGTTTGTATTTAGATATCCTAAGGATTTCCTTTACATCTTTGTATGTATGAAAATAAAAGTATTATAGGATAGAAATAGCAAATGAAATCTAAATAGAATTCCAAACAGTCAGAGTGAAATCCAAGGAGTAGTATGCAATTTTGCATCTCTTTACAAGTACGGGCTTTACAATAAATCGAATGAATCCTTTGTGTTTAATCAGTCAATCGAAAATTATTTTCAATGAGCGCTCCTGATATTCTAATTTAAGCACGAGATTGGAATATTTGATAATTTAGAAAATTGGCAACTCAATGGAAATGGTTATGATAGAATGATTTTAATAGATACCTATGTAATTATTTTACAACATTGGAAGAATTTTTTTAAATTTTATTTTTACAATCATTGTTTAAGATGCTAGGTCAATAGCATAGAAAGTTCGAATTAAATAAAAAAAAGTATAAAAAAATAAAATAAAAAAATAAGCGAGCAGATGATAAAATTACAAATATAGTTAAAAACATCTGGTAAATAAACGAATATAAACAATAGGTGCAAAATAAAAGTAAAACTAAAAATGGGCAATAATATTTAAGCATTAAACAAAGCCTTATAATAACAGGATACAATACAACATAAAGCAATAAATGAGTTCGTCAAATTTTGTGCGCGGTTTGTCTGTGAGTTTATAATTACACCCAGCTAGCATGTGGTCGCCACCTGGGCGTAGTCTTTAATAGTCGCGCTCTTAAGCCCATTAATCTCAGACTTTTGTACTGCCGCTTCTGCTTTTTCGTCTGAATTGTTGTAGCACACACATACCCCATTTGATGTAAGTATGTGTTACTATACGTTGTCAGTGACGTGGCGTCAATTAAATGAGAAAAGAAAGATGCTTTGACGATATCTGTTTAGAACTAACTTATCTTTCAGATATTCTTGTAATACTCTATGTTTAAATCATATGTTAATAGACGTTGAATTACCAATATAATTAGAACGTTTTAGGAGCTTGCATTAGAAATGCATTAAATTTTTATAAGTCTTCACTTGCGTTGTTAACCTTAATTTGACTCATCCTTGGGAAATAGTATTTTTTTCTAGATAAAAGATACCCTTAGTCCTTTTCTGTATCACTGACAACGGGTATGCAACATCTGATTACATGCTGTGTTCACATTTAAAAGGGTTCGTGTCCATTTCTGTTCAATGAATTCAGTTACCATAATAAATAAATAAATTTCATGATGTCAGTTGCGCAATTAATGCGTGACAATATAACAAACAAACATACGCATTTACACTATTGGTTAGAATATTAGGGATAACCACAAAGCCACTGAAGCCGCACTGACGTCAATAACTCTTGATTCGAAAATGAGAGTATTAAATTGGTAGAAGTTGAATATGGGTATAATCGGTAACAACATAAATATGGTATGTTTGAAAAACATACGAAAGTATGTTCTAAAATGGTACTTAGTCTATAGCAAAAGAGACCCATTTAATTTTCCAAGATAAAGTAATAATAATTATCAATAATTTGTTTTATATATTCCTTATAACTATAAGAGACAGTATGGAAACTACCTATAAACGCTCGTACCGGCACACTCACACAAACAAGCGAATCGAAGAGATCCCTTAGCGGTTTTCTGTGTGCTCTTCATAGAGTACCTTTTAAAACTTCTCGTCGATGTGTATGTTTGTGTGCGTGTGCCGTTTTCGAGCGTTTATAAGTAGTTTCTGTACTGTCTCTCATATTTACACTGTGATTATGCGCCCACGTGTCCCACAAAATGTTAGCAAGCCGCGCGGGCTTATCTTCCATCTGTACAAATACAAAGGCTGGGCGAAGGCGAAATCTTGACTTGCCTGTCATAATATTTGTTATTCTATTAATCTTAACCCATAAATAGATCATTTAAAAGTTTGTCAGATAATTAATGCGAACATAATTTATATTGATCAGTGTTGACCACAATTTATAAATGATTCCATTTAATGGCCAATCAAAAACATCAACTAATATATACAGTTTCAGCCGTGTCTTGATCTTCTTAATATAATGAGACGATGTCATCAGGTCTTGAAAACTGGTTTTTAATTTAATTATGAGCAATGCTCATTTAAGTTCAAGTATCTAGGATTCCGTGTAAGTCCCGGTTTTAGTAATATAGGTTAAAAGTAGATACCGGTTATCTATTAGTTGTTTTAAATTTATTTAATGAGGATACAAATTTGCATTTAGTAAGCGTGCGGTGTGATCATAACTACGCTCATATCATATGAACGCTCTGAATATAGCTATCTAGTACACAAATTTAGATATGAATACGTATTATGTTGTATGTATAGCATTGAAATAAGACGATTTTTTTTTCGAACTGACTCCGTTTTTTTTTTCTCGAACTGACTACGCTATTGACCTAGCAAGGTCTTAACAGCTTCACCGGACTACTAAGGCGAGCGCTTAAGGCACTCAGCCGATCCTAAGGCACTCAGCCGATATTCTTAAGGCACTCAGCCGATTACTGACTCCGCTATTGACCTAGCAAGGTCTTAACAGCTTCACCGAACTACTAAGGCGAGCGCTTGCGGCACTCAGCCGAACTTTTGACGATATTATGCGCAAACTCTACCTTATAGCTATATACAGAGCGGTTACTAATATAATAAACTATAGGGACAGTGTCTAGAACCGCGCGTGTTCCGTACCTTTGCATTAAACAACCATTTTTTTGCTGAATTCCATGTGCTCAAAGTCACGGGTAACATAATTTTGCACGTGTCGTTACACGCACTCTCGGTACTTTTTTTTCGAACTGACTACGCTATTGGCCTTACTGGCCTTCAAAGCTTCACCGGACTACAAACTCTAGGTACATTAAAACAAAACAAACAGTATTTATTTAACTAAAAATGATTTTACACGGTATACAAACAAACTGTAGCTTCCCGCACTAGGAATTATTGTATGTATGATATAAAGTTTACTAAAAATACCTACAATACTCTCAATAATTAACGGGCATATTAAAATTTTTAACCCTTATCACGCAGTAGTAAAAATTCTAGGTAAAAATAAATAAAGTTGCAATCAAATAACAATTAATTACATCTGTGAAAACGTTAGATCTCCTGATCACAATTTTATTTTATTGCTAGCATTAATGACGTTAAATGAACGTTTATTTATTACAAGAACGGCGGACCGCAGGCTTTTCTATACAAATTGTTTACCTTTTAAGGCTACACATTTCTTCGCCGTAACTTGATAGATTTAATAGCCTTTAGTAGAATAGGAACGGAATTAAAAACATTTTATTATTTGTTGCTTATTTTAGTGGCGTGAAACGAAGTATAAAACTGAGTTCTAATTTGTTTAACAATAAACGTATACTTCTAGAATGCTTTATAAGACACTTGCTTTACTAGAGTCGTGGCTCTACATTTGTAAAAATAAGTTTGATGAAAAGATAAATCAGATCGAGTTTCGCTACACATATATCACCTACACACACGTGCAACACATGCTTACACATAAAAGTGGAAAGGTTTTAATTTTGTTTTTCCCTTATCGATCTGAAATAGTTTAGAAAAAAATATCTAACACAAAATACATATAAGAGTTGTTAAGGTATGTATGCTTGGTACACATGTATGTTTCAATAACTCAAATAAGTATGAATATGTAGCTTAGGTTAGAAAAAAAAGATCGACTTTCTTGCTAGTTCATCTCGAGGACTGAGTTATATTTCGAACCGGTGTAGCTTTGACTTTCATAAGTGCCTTCTCAGGCCCGTAGTGTGAATAAAACATTTTTTTAATCTGAAAAGGAGGGAAGATGGGCCGCCAACGCTCTCACTGACCGGGCGAAACGCAACAATGCAAACATTATTACTTCACATCGGTTTTCTGTGAGAGGATGGTACTACTCCGAGCGAGCCGACCCATTCATGCTGAGATTAGTAATATCTTCAGCGTGGCTCTACCACCTACTAACTACAATCAATAGCCAACTATCTCCAGTTTCAGAGTGTTTACCTTTTTTTTCGAACTGACTACGTGACTGACCTCTCAAGGTCTTAACAGCTTCACCGGACTACTAAGGCGAGCGCTTAAGGCACTCAGCCGGTTTTATTTGGGCAACTAGTTCAAGGGTGCACGGCACACCTCAACTTGGGCTGTTGAGATTATGGTCACATGCTTAATCCTACACAGTGTTGAAAAAACTATTTATTAACTTACATTAATAGACCTAAAGATAAATAAATAAGAGAGTGGACCATCAAATCGTTATTGTTAGGAAGCTCGATACCGCGTTTCGCGTGACCTTTCCGCTTTGATAAGATAAGACTACATTACACAATAACTAGTTTTAATATAGGTTAGGCAAAGAAAGAAAATATTCTATTTAAATACGCCCGATTGGTAATTAATTACAGATTTAAACATACCAAAGGTGAATGGAAATGTTTTGTATACAAAATTCATACGAGATATTTTGTTTCGTGGTTTTTTTTTCAATTTTTTTTTTATTTTACCACGGCAAAGTGACTGCACTGTGCCTGATGGTAAGCACAGTAAAATCTAAAAATAATAGCGACCACCGATTGACACACTGTCCATCGCCGGTCGCCACTATCATGCCGGCCTGTAATAAGCTGGATATGCACAGGCTGACCCCGAAACGCGACCCGTAGAAGCGAATCACTATTACGGGCTTTTTCGCCATATACATGGTGGTTGCGACCCAATCGGGCTGTAAAACCCTACCATCCCACCATTTCTATGTAATATTATAGACGTGAATTGAAGTTTTTTTTATTTGTTACGTTTACACGCTTAAACCTTTACAATGCTTTTTTGTCTATTTTAGAATACCAAAATGTCTAGTTCTGATGAATCAGTACAAGAATTCATTTTAATGTGTATATATATCATTTGAGTACTCTGTTTAATATCAAATGGTCTTACAAACAAATATAAAACCGTTTCTTTTTTTTTCGGATTAAATACGCTATTGACCTAGCAAGGTCTTAACAGCTTCACTGGAATACTGAAAACAGTTTTATAATAGTACTAGTCACTACACGCGACTTCGTTTGCGTGGAATAAATACACTAACACGCAGCAGTTAAAACATCCCGATTTTAAAACATTTTTCATCTGTGCTCCGCTCCTATCGTGATGATATATAGCCTATAACCATTCTCGATGAATGAGCTATATAACACTGAAAAAAATATTCAAATCGAACCAGTAGTTCCTGAGATTACCCCCTACAACGTCACATCGTCACAAACTGTACCTCTTTATAATATTAGTATAGATTACATTCAACATTTTGTGTATTTTTTTTTCTTGGAACTGACTACGCTATTGACCTAGCAAGGTCTTAACAGCTTCACCAGACTACATGAACATTTTGTGTAGCTAGTACATACTATAAACACTCGGTACTAATAAAAACAATTGAAAAATGTTTAAAAAGGTGCCGCCAACTTAATGTTTGAATGTTACTACATAAAAAGTTGTTTGTATTGTTTATGTCCAAGAAGAATATAAAACTATTTTTTGTCACTCGTTTACTTATGATTTATCTTCGTTGAGTTTACTTTGAGATGTGCCGGTATTTTAGAGTATTACGTATAAACAACAATATAAACAAGTCTATTATGAAAAAAAGTTCGATAAATTTTTTGAGTTTATTTCTTTTACAATAGGTCTTTATCTAAAACTAGCCCCTGCCCGGGACTTTGTCCGCGTAGTAATGGATACTTCGGTCTGACGCTAACATGCAGCGAAAAATAAATATCCCGTTTTTTGAAACATTCTTCGTTAGTACTCTGTAGTATAGTACTAGTACTATAGAAGTTTTCCGATCAACAAAAACATTATAGTGTAGTCCGGTGAAGCTGTTAAGACCTTGCTGGGTCAATAGCGTAGTCATTTCGAAAAAAAAAAAAAAAACATTATACACTGACTGACATTTCATCAGTTTTCTATTGTGTATAGTGATCACGAATTACTGTCTATTAATGAAACACAAACTTGCAATAACTTTAAATGGAATAGTAATTACTGTTATTAAAAAAACTACAGAAATAAACGTATTATTTTATACAAGTTGCGTCGATTTTATCTTGATACCTTTTTGTATCATATTTCAAAATCAAGTCTCTCATAAGCCCACATATTATAAGGTAGGCTACAATGCTATAATTATGTTACCTTCAAACGCGTCACGGGCGTTCCACGTGACTTCATTTGTAATTCAATATCCTATAATCCCTCCTGATATTCACTACAGTGTCTGGTTCGTAATCGATTAAACCTCATTAAGGTTTACAAACCACACAATACGACTACATTCGTAATCATTCGGCCATAAATTAATCAAGTCTCAATCTAAACAAACTTCCAACAAACACGATTAAGTCGATTACTTCCGATTAAAGTGAAACGAATCGAATAAAAGCGATTTTTTTACATCGATTTACAACTATCTGATCGTCAACCGTTACAAAGATATACCGTAAGCCGATTGAGTACTGATTAATCGAAAATGAAAATCAGGGTTGCTTCTTGTACGTTTTAGATTTTTTAAATTGCTTTTTATACCTAAACATGAAACTGTTTTTAACATACCTATGCCATAGTTATATGAACGTAGTTTATATTTAAATATTTAAAACTAGCTTTTGCCCGTGACTTCATTCACGTGGAATAGTTACTTTGGACGTTAACACACAGCGGAAGCTCTCAAGAGGAAAAAAACCTCGATTTTTAAACATTGGTCATTGGTTTTTTTTATGTCATAGGAGGCAAACGAACATACGGGTCACCTGATGGTAAGTGATCAACGCCGCCTATAGACACCTGCGACACGGGAAGAATCACAGATGCGTTGCCGGCTCTTAGGAAAGGAGTAGGCTCGTTTCTAGAAAGATGGTGAATTGTAATAGTCCGGGAACACTGCCGCTGGAAGTTCGTTCCAGTGAACTAACGTATGTGGGAAAAACGAACGTGAGCGAACAAACAAGAAGAGCGTTGCCAGCCTTTGTTTAAGGGTGAGGGGGTGAGGAGGAAGGAGAGGCGAGGAGAGGGAAGGTGGTCCTCCTGCGCTCTCACTGACCGAACGAAATGCAACAACGCAAGCATTGTTACTTCACATCGGTTTTCTGTGAGAGGGTGTTACCCCGGGCGAGCTGACCCATTCATGCTGAAACCAGTAATAGCTTCAGCGTGCCTGTAAAAGTTAAAATTGCAGTCAAACGTTAAGACCTGCATAGTATATACAAAAAAAAGTAAATTTTAGAAGGATGTATGATAACATATGACTAACTTATTTCGACAACCCTATTACAATTTTAAGAGCAGGAACTCATTTCTAACGACTACAATAGGGTGCCTGTCGTTTATATACGGTCAATTATTATCATTAAATTACTGATATCATAAAATACCGTAATAATAACTCGATAACAGATTCTACATTTTATAAATCAGTCACGGAGACCGCTAGAGCATCACCGACCGTCTCATTCTTGATATATTATGGTTAATTAGAGAACGGTTGAAAAACGTTGAGCGTGCCTCGAACTGAATTCACTTTGGATACTCGTTGAATTGTCACTACGATTTATTTGCCGATTCATTCGCTTATTTAAGACTGCACAATTAAAGCAGTCGTGATACGAGGATTGATTAAGAATTTTTATTTATAAGAGTTTGTATTTTTTATAATTGACGACTAGAACACGTATAGCATTGAATATGTTTTTGTGCATCTTATTCTTCATCGTTAAAATACACTACGAATATATTATACTAACGGCTTCAGACGACATTGTCTGCGTTTTTATCATTACAGTAGACTATATAATATTTATTTTATCTGGAAAAACAATGAAACTTTTGGGGTGTAAGGGGTGTCGAGTAACATCTTAAGACTTGAGACACCCAAGCCAACCTCACCTGCACGTGGTGCACCCTGCTGAATAACGAACGAGGCAATGGCGAAAACGGGGTGGTAGGGTTTTACAGCCCGACTGGGTCGCAACCACCATGCATATAGCGAAAAAGCCCGTCATAGTGACTCGCTTCTGCGCGTCGCGTTTCGGGATCAGCCTGTGCATATCCAGTACCGGGTGACTTTCGTCATTATGGCCGGCATGACAGCGGCGACCGACGATGGATAATCTGTCTCTCGGCGGTTGTCGATGTTTTTGGATTGTACTATGCTTAACATCAGGCACAGTGCAGTCACTATGTTGTGCTTCGATAAAAAAAAGGCCTGATTTAAAATATGATGGAATTTTCTACAACTTTCATACCCGAATCATGAAATAAATCATCTAAATATTCTTACTTGGTTCTCACATACAATGTAAACGGAAATTACGTGCAAAAAATTCACTGTTTTAGACCCAATAACTTGTGTTATGCGTTTTTATGTCAATCAGTTAGTCTTTTAATGCTAATTTCTTAATCAAAGAGCTACCTTGATTCCATTAGATCAGTAAAAACGTTTAAATGATTT
Source organism: Antheraea mylitta (assembly GCA_014332785.1). Lineage (NCBI taxonomy): Eukaryota > Metazoa > Arthropoda > Insecta > Lepidoptera > Saturniidae > Antheraea > Antheraea mylitta. Next base: position 4,178,144 of record JACEII010000004.1, on the reverse strand, counting down.
TTTTAATATATCATATAGGACACGATAGCAAACGAACAGGCGGATCACCTGATGTTAAACGATCACCGCCGTTCATAGACACTAGCAACACCAGGGGAGTCGCAAATGCGATGACAGCCTGTGTTTTGGGAGAATAAGGAAAAGGGAGATGGAGAGAAGAGCGGTGGGGAAGAGGAAAGGGGAGTGAAGGGAAGATTGGCCTCCGACGCTCCTACTGACCGAACGCAACATAATAATGCAAGCTCTGTTGCTTCACGTCGGTTTTCTGTGAGAGAGTGATATACTACTCCGGGCGAATCGACCCATTCATGCTAAAACCAATTCAGCCTACCAACCTACATAATATCCTATTAACAAACAAAGTGCCTCATTACTTTCCTCATTTCCATAAATTAAACGATAAATTTATTGCCCAAAAATTAAAAGTCGGCTCCGTTATTACGTATTTCGTCATAGCATTGCAGTGGCAATAAAATGGTAAATTCAGTGTCCTTACTAATTATAAGCCAGCCTTAAAATAGTGATAAAAGTATTACCTTTATATACGTGATACCAGAATCTGCTTGCAAGTGAAATATAAATAGAGAGCTAATATACGCTACGTAATAAAATCTGACTCCAGAAATACAATTATTACACTTTTTTATGTTATACATGAAAAAAACGTCCACTGAGGTTCATGTTTAAAAGTTATGGTTGCAGTATGTACCAGGATACGAATTTTTTCTTTTTTTTTCGAAATGACTACGCTATTGACCCAACAAGGTCTTAACAGCTTCACTGGACTACTAAGGCGAGCGCTTAAGGCACTCAACCGATTTTATTTCGGCAACCAGCTTTAGGTTGCACGGCACACCTTGGCTTGGCTGTTGCCTGTTGCATGCAAAATCGCGAGCTAACCTAGCTAACTATTCATATATGTATGAGTTGTTGAAACGTATATGTGTACCAAGCATACGCGCCTCAACAACTCCTCCATATATTTATTATCGGAAAATTGAGAGTTTTTCAGTTCGATAAGGGAAAAAAACTTTCATGTGTAAGCGTGTAGGCGTGCACATGTGTGGGGGTGATCGTGTAGTGTTGTAGCGGTGATGTATATTTTTGTGTCACCGTATGGCGCAAGCAACGCACTCAAGGGCTCTCTACCGAGGGATCGAACCTAGGCTTGAGTCGCTGCCGTGGGAGACCTAATCGGGTATGCGGGAGCGAAATTAACCCCCAGATCACGGCGGCGTGGGCGTGAACACGCTCTGTTTCCAAGGATAGGCTGGTACTGATCGTTCGCTGATGTGATTGAATCAGGAGGGTCGGTAAAAATGTGTCGCGGACGTCTTTTATAACGCGCAGCGTTAGGTACGGGTTCAAAGTTTGCAACGGATACCACTAACGGACTGGGATGATTCGCGGCTTTTTCAAAATAACTACCAGGATACGAAGCGTTCCTACTTTATATTGTTAGCTTTATTAGTATTTCGTTTCGAAAATTTATTAAAACACAATTTTCATAAACAAAAAATATTACAAAATGATGAACAAACAAAAAATATTGCTCATGAGAAACTATTAATACAAATATTATAATTTTGGATAAAACATAAACGATCCGTTAAAAACATATTCGTTATAGCTATTTCAAGAAATTTTATTACTGAATAATTGCTTCCATATTCATTTTTTGAGGATGGCATATTCATCCTATACAAATACATCAATCTTATCTTTACATCGCAATTAATATTACTACAAGCCATTCGTGTTTTTAGGTGTCTATAAAAACTTCGTACTTACCCGCAAAAAATATTATAACCAATGGCCAAACCAAACACGTGTTAAATATTAGTCATAGTAAAAGTTAACGAGGTCTGGCGCACATTAACGGTGTTATTAAAATTTAAATACGTATTAAAATCTTGCTTTAAAAATTTTTCTTACTAAATACGCCACGCTCGCCGGAGGCAAGCTCGCGTTATCCTTTTTTAGCTAGTTTAACATAACCTAATCAAAGCGGGACAAAAGAGCAAGATGCCGAACATCCAGTGAGCGCGGTGCATTTAAAACGTAACGTTTGTAAAGCAAGTATTCAATAAGTATTTCTTTTTTTATAATAAATCTGTGAATGTTTTAGTTGTGCATATTTGGGTGAAGTTTAGAAGTACACTTAAGTGGTATTTTTAACCAAATTGAGCATCATATATACATATGTCTACATTTATAATTCTGTGTTGTGTTGAATTTCACTGATAAAACTTTTCGAAAGGTTTTATCTTCCTTTAGTTTGAAAATCATATGACATACTTAATTAATAACATATTTCAAAGGCATTTTGTAAACTTTACACATATACGCTTATTAATGAGTACTGTTTATAGACTTCAATTAAAAATCGAAACAAACCGTGCAATCTTTTTTTTTTAAGTTTACACAAATTGTATTTTAGCGACCGCTCTAATCCGACTGTTTAGTAGTGTTTTTATTGCTAAGTCTCGTTCAAGCAATCATCAAATATTACTATAGTTATGATGGATTGATTAACAAGAACGATATATCTTCTAAAATGATAATTGTTCGCTGATTCTGCCTTTCGACAACCCTAAGATTAATGAGCATCGAACAAAGCATACAGAGTGACGTCACCAGAGAGGAACCCCACTTGAAATCTACATTAGTCGTAAAGCGAACCCCTGATAGTGATTTTAATAAATAAACTAAACCGATTGCTGGAGACTATAAAAGTAAATGGTTCGAATGCATTCAATAATAACGGAATAACATTCGCGCGTGCGCAAAAATGATATTTATTATACTGTATTTCGAACAATAGGCGGGTTTGTATTTGGCGCTTATACACCGGATAAGTCATGATCAACGGGAACGGTTCTTGAATTCCGCAATGACAGATGGTCGCACAATGGATGTGCGATTGTTAGAAACAATTTCCGATCTATTACATTTGGGGCATTTTTGCGTATTCATTCTGAGTTCGCAAAAATATCCAATATTTCATCGACAATTATTGATGTCTCTATTATTTTTTTATATCGAATCGGGGCAAATACTACACTAAATGGACTATTGTATACTAACCGGTACACGTGACTTGGTATGCCTGAAAATAGTTTTATTTTGGGGTTTAAGGGGTGTCGAGTAACATCTTAAGACTTGAGACACCCAAGCCAACCTCACCTGCACGTGGTGCACCCTGCTGCATAACGAACGAGGCAATGGCGAAAGCGGGGTGGTAGTGTTTTACATCCCGACTGGGTCGCAACCACCATGCATATGGCGAAAAAGCTCGTCATAGTAACTCGCTTCTGCGCGTCGCGTTTCGGGATCAGCCTGTGCATATCCAGTACCGGGTGACTTTCGTCATTATGCATGACAGCGGCGACCGACGATGGATAATCTGTCTCTCGGTGGTTGCCGATGTTTTTGGATTGTACTATGTTTAACATCAGGCATAGTGCAGTCACTATGTCGTGCTTCGATAAAAAAAAAAATATTATTTCATAAAAAAATGCCTGAAATAATGTGGACTGTGTCAAAACACATAAGAAAATAAAAGAAACAAATTCTTCTATTATAGAATTTTCTTATTACTAAATAGCACCTATACACATTTTTTTGTTATCGAACTTGTTACGCTATTGACCTAGCTAGGTCTTAATAGTTACACCGAACTACAACAGCTATATACAAGCGTAATTATACTGTATCATAGACCATATTCTAAAACTTCTCTATTTGTCAATAAAAAACTCATCAAGTCCACACTATATTTTATGTATTGAATAGTAGAAATTGTGAATTTATGATAAAAACAAAACAGTAATTAAAATAAGTGAGATTAAGATAGATTAATTAACAATTTATGCTAAGGCTAATGAACGTACTTACTATATGAGATATGAATCAACTATTAATCTCACTCAACTGAAGATAATATAGTGGGAAGGTAGAAAGCATGACTACAGATTATAATGTTTCCGATGTAAAGTCACACGAGAGATCTATATGTATTTGTAAATATAAAAAATATCTGGAATCGTATTTTTCGTATAAAAAGAAACACTTTCTAAAAATTGGATTATTTACCAACTATTATAATATCTATATATTACGAGCTAATAGTCTTTTATGTGAGTTAAAATAAAACAGTGACAGTAATTCATACAAAGTATCGGCAGCGGCTCAAGCCTAGGTCCGTTCCCTCGGCGTGAAGCCCTCGAGTGTGCTGCTCGCGCGATACAGTGACACAAAACCTTACATCACTGCTACAACATCACACACATCACCTATACACACGTGCACGCCTACACGCTTACACGTTGTTTTTCTTTTTCAGAGAAATAAACGACAAGGAGTTCTACCCTTATTTTTCTCTATCCTATATAGTTTAGAGCAATTATTCCGACACAAACTACATATAGCAGTTGTTGAGGCACGCATGCTTGGTACACGTGCATGTTTCAATAACTCATATACGTATATCTAGATAACTTAGCTTAGATTAGCTCAAATAGGTCGCGATTTTTGCACAAAACAGGCGACAGCCCAAGCCGAGGTGTGCCGTGCCGTGCACCCTTGAGTTAGTCGCCCAAACATCCCTAATCGGCTGAGTGCCTTTAGCGTTCGCCTCAATAGTTCGGTGAAGCTGTAAAGACCTTTCCAGGTAAACAGCGTTTTCATTTCGAAAAAAAATACAAAGTATCTGGGCGACCGAGCCTAGCTCAGTTCTTTAAAAAACATTTATAAATCAAAATAAACTGTTAGGTTTGCCTTATAAAGTTAAAAATTTCTTACAAAAACAAATACTAAAAATATTTTTATATATCTCCTGCTGTTACTCGGATTCGAACTGTGGTTACACGGATTTTCGAAGCAACTAATTTCCATCTGAACTATTTTTTGTATTGACAGCAGCGGCGAAATTTACCTTTATATTCCAGCTATATTTTTTCATTGCCTGAAAACTCAGTTAAAAAGTTTTCTATGAATAAAATCTAGCTAGATCGATTTATCTTGCCCGAAACTGCCTCCATACTAAGTTTCACGTAAATAGACGACGCAGTTTCCGAGATCCTGAATATATACAAATATAAAAATATACAAGAATTACTCGTTTAAAGGTATAAGATAACATTAATACAAACTATGCTACAATTATATCAGCATATATAAGAATCACAATAATAGGGTAGTAAGGTAAAAATAATAAAATAATCACTAGATATTATAAATATCGAAGTCCTCTTCCACGATTGTCTGTCTTTTTGTGCTATGCGCAAAAACGACTAAATGAATTTTCATGCGGTTTACACCAGTAGATAAAGTTATTCATGATGAAGGTTTAGGTATATAATTGGCCAAGGTTTTTTTTTTATTACCAGGTCAAGACAACGTCCGCCGGGCTCGCTAGTAATATATTTAATAAAATAAAATAATAACATATATAAAATAAAAATCACTATTCACAATACTACAAATTATTGATGGCATTAGTAACTTACTGTAGATTTATGATTATTCGATGTTGTTATTGACGACGACTTCGGTCCGCCAGTGTTTTGGTAACGTGTGAACAACGAATATTTATTTCATCGCTGTAGAATATATAGATTATATTAAGATTCACAACAGCATAGTATCACACAAATTACAAAGGGTTTCTAATAACGAATTTTGTAAAATAAAATTACAATGGAATTCGTACTTTATATGTATGATATAGGCTTCATTGCAATTTATAATATTGGGTAAGAAAGCTAATAGTCACTCACAGTACACTCTCAACAACCACTTTCATTTTCTTAGTATTGTATTGAATAAGTTACGTGTCAATAATCGTTGGATTACAAGATCGTTATAGACTTAGTCACGCTTACTGTTTAGAGCAAATACCACAGATTTCCATTTAATTACTTCGTGGCATGAATTGTTAATTTACACATACAAATAAAATTGAAGTGTCTTGTTAGTTGCACTAATCTCCGAAAAGCCTGACCGGTTTCGACGAATCTTCTATTAGACGATAGAATACATTTCGAAGCGTTTATCTACGTCAATTAACATTACATTTTTCTTTTAGAAACTAAGTAAAACTGATACAATTGAACAAACACAAAATCGGTAAAAGTTAGTTTTTAATTTTAGTATATTTCTTTGTGGAAAAATTTTAGAATCCAGCCAGTGTCATGTAAACGCTAAAAGGTATATTAGGATGAATAGTAGTGATATAATTATATTTTTGTAGGTGGTAGAGCCACGCTGAAGCTACTACTGGTATCAGCATGAATGGGTCGCCCGGGCTAGCACCACCCTCTCATAGCAAACCGACGTAAAGTAACAGTGCTTGCATTGTTGCGTTTCGTTCGGTCAGTGAGAACACAAGAGGGCTACATCCTCTTTCCCCTTCCTCCCCCCCCTCCAAACACAAGATGGCAACGCACTTGCGACTCCCCTGGTGTTGCTAGTGTCTGCGGCGGTGATCACTTATCATCAGGTGATCCACATGTTCGTTTGCCTCCTATGATATAAAAAAAGAGGTAAGCCATAACTAATCCAAATAAATCACGTAAAAATCCTAATTAATTTAATTAGAAATAGTAGATAATGTGCTTATCTTTGTTTGTTACTTTTTCATGCCTTAATTATTTAACTAATTATGAAGATATATTGCATACACGTTGCCAAGAGCATAGAGAAGAACATACAGCACTTTACATCTATAAAAAAATGTTCCCGAGGTTGATGTGTTAAATCTACGTATACTCGAGCGTAGCCGCGAGAAATAGCTAGTATGTTGTAAATGTTAGCGTCTTATAAATCTAAACATCTAACAAAACATTAAAATATTAGCATTCTAATTTTTAATTCATGTACGATGTCGAATCTACATAATCTTAATGAGATCTTGTTAAATCGTCGTAACGATATGAATCCTTAACGAATGTACAATACCTACATATTGTAATAGGCTTCATACAATACAAATGGTAAAACATTTCGTAAATAAATAATGTATTTGTTTCAACAAATTCATAAATAACTAGTAACCTTCTAGTAAACTTCGTAATATTTTTATTAAAATATACAACTTAATAACAATAAAATATAACCTACTTTTGTTTCTCACAGAAATCATAGTTTTCTATGAGCAAAACAATTTTCCAAAGAACAGATAGAACTCTTACAGAGACATCTTATCCATACAGAGACATCATTATTATAATATTTTAAAAAATTAAGAAAGTAGTATTATAAAGTTATATATTCTACACTAGCTGTCCCCGCGAATCCGTCCACGTGGATATTAATGCAAAAAGTCTTTTGATTACTGTGTTTTACATATAAATATCTTTGTTTTGTGAGAGATTGAATCGCATTTGCTTACCTACTCCATTCTCATACTTAACTCGAGCCGTCATTCAAATTACAATAACTTTTTATATAGTCGACAGATTTTAATGAAACAAAAACTGATTTTCGTCGTGAAGTTTTATCATGGACATAATATTTTATTAGTGATGCAAGTACAAAGAGACAGACAGACAACCAATTCTATAAATAATTGTAAAGTATTTTATTACTTATTCCTTGGTAATTGGGATACAAGTTTGTTTCAATAAATAACGGTTATACGTGCCGTGTCTCATGAATCCAAACATTCATGAGTAGTGTTAATTGGTGACCATTCTACTAAGTAGAACGTAACTTTCGTTCTCAGAGGTGCAAAGTCCCGGTGGATCAAGCAGCAACAGCACGCGTTGACCCAAATTTCTAACACAAGCTACTTGTACATTTATTACAGTAAAGTCTGTTAATTGTGATATACCTGTGATATATCTAAACTTCTATACTAATATTGTAAAGAGGTAAAGTTTGTGACGTTGTGACGTTGTAGGGTGTAATCTTAGGAACTACTGGTCCGATTTGAAAAACTCTGTCAATGTTATATAGCTCATTTATCGAGGATGGTTATAGGATATATATCATCACGCTAAGACTAATAGGTGTGGAGCACCAATGAATCATATTTAAAAATCGGGGGTTTTCTCTTTATGAGAGCTTCCGTTGCATGTTCGAGTTAGCCCAAAGTAACTATACCCGATTAGGCACCCCACGGCAGCGGCTCAAGCCTAGGTTCGATCCCTCGGTAGGGAGCCCTTGAGTGCGTTGCTTGCGCGATACGGTGACACACAAGTATACATCACTGCTACAACACTACACGATCGCCCCCACACACGTGCACGCCTACACGCTTACACATGAAAATGGAAGGGTTTACTTTTTTCCCATTATCGAACTGAAATTCTCTCAATTTTCCGATAATAAATATATGGAGGAGTTGTTGAGGCGTGTATGCTTGGTACAGATATACGTTTCAACAACTCATACATATATGAATAGTTAGCTAGGTTAGCTAAGATAGGTCGCGATTTTGCATGCAACAGGCAACAGCCAAGCCGAGGTGTGCGGTGGTGCACCCTTGAGCTGGTTGCCAAAATAAAATCGGCTGAGTGCCTTAAGCGCTCGCCTTAATAGTTCGGTGAAGCTGTTAAGACCTTGCTGAGTCAATAGCGTAGTCATTTCGAAAAAAAAAAACCAAAGTAACTATTCCACGCGAATTATGATGGCTTAATTGATAGTGTGGTCGGATGGAGCCCCGGTGTGGGCTGACGCCCTCGGTGCCGCTAATGTGCGGGCATTACACGCTGCGCAGCGCATAGTGTTACTAAGGGCAATACCGCACCGTGGCTTGGCGGCGGCCTTTGCGTTCGCCGGTTCCCTGCCTGGATGCGGGAGGCGGGAGTTCTTGCCGCCGTGTACGAATATTATTTGGCTCTATATTGTGTTATGTTGGTGATGCTGTACGTAATATAGTTTGATTATTGTGTACAAGTGAAGTGTATCGGAAATAATACCACGAAGCATGGATTCTGTCACAAAAATTCCCAGTAAAGTTCATTGAAATTATATCAAGAAACTTGTAATATCGTTACTAACTTGACAATGGCAGTAGTACTTTATTAGAATACTGGTTACCAAGAATAAAATAAAATAAAAAGAACATCAAATTAATCTTAATTCTCTTACTAATATTATAAATACGAATGTCAGTTTGTTTGTCATACTTTCACATCTTAACTATTGCAGCGACCATTATGAAATGTTGCGTACATGTTGTCAGGAGTTTATCCAGAAAAAAATTAAGCGGGCAGAAGCTAGTAATTTAATAAATGTAAAATATTAAATTTATCTCTCAATCACGTTCGAACTGCTAGACTGACTGTAATGAAATTTAGAATAAAGGATTTGTTTTCGAACTGACTACGCTATTGACATAGCAAGGACTTAACACCTTCAGCGGACTACGTGGAACATAAGTGGATAATGTCGTAGAATAGGACAATGATTTTATTTTATTTTTACTATTTGCTTTAATGTTTGTTAAACGATGTGCTTATTAACTGCTGCACAAATCCTATTGATATTGTATGTATATCTTGATTATTTTGTTGTTTTTTTTAAACGAACCAGTTTTATAAGATGTTGAATATATTATATATGCGAAATGTGAGGTCAAAACGGTGGACACCAATTTATAATTTAGAATGAATTTATTCCAATGTATGGGTTTTGTTTTATTTTTTGCAAGTTACATATTTCGTAAAATTTTGTTCTAAATTTTAACTCTTCCATTTAAATTCTAATGACTTGAAATTTATGAGATACAGACGATTATATGTGTCCTACTCTTAATGCAATTATTATCATGATTATATATAATTTATTTGTTTCTCTACTTTTCTCTAGGACTTTCACTGTTATATGCATTGATAACATAGAAACTAACCACACATACTGTATTTTGAATGATTCACAAAATATGATTAGCAAAATCCTTTTCTGCTCAAAATATATTCACCAATATAATTGTAAAACAAATTGTAAAAAAGCAGAAATAAAACACAAAAGACGGAGCAGTGAATGACCTGAGAAGAGAGAAGAATATAATACGATTAAACCTTACAGCAATGTAATTAAAGTTCAAATTGACATGCGAGTTTCTGTAAGCAAGGAGCACTTTAAGTAAATATGCCTGTAGGCGAAGATGCCACTTGATTCATTGCATGTGGACGGCCCACTCAAACCTTGTGTATTTACAAAAAATGGTCTCTTACAGACGTACCTAATTTATCTATAATGTAGAAGCTGAGGGAGCGCGATTTAAAAAGCAACTATAGTTTATACATATCGCATATTTACTTAATACAGATAATAAAATTGAAGTATTTGTTCGAAGTAATCTCCGAAACGGCTTAATTTATTTGAAAGATATTCTCACCAACATTTAGAGGACTTTTTAAAGTATATTATCTTGTCTACATATTACTACGGTAAATCAATATCGGTTAAGGAATAACGACAAATCGAAATACAAGAAGTAGTAATAAAAACAGCATACAATGAATTAAGATAGTTAAGACATTTAGTTTCCGTCAAAATCCAAACTTATATTATAATTATGAAAGGATATTTGATACGCTTTTAGGTGTCAATCGATTATCATGAATATACACGTTGTCAGCGGTCTAGAAAGTAATGTAGGGCAACTTTCGTCCACAACAAAAAGAACTGTCTCCTAGTGATAATTCAAATTTATGTGTGATCCGTCTGAATAGACTTACAAAATTGATTAACACAATATGCATATATATATATACAGTGTTTTGCATATTCGAATACTATTAAGATTATTAATTATTAAAATGTATTGGCAATATCTTCATAAATAAAAAAGTAACTGTAATAATGAACATGAACAATGATATCTAACTAGCGATCGCACGCGACTTGGTACACGTTAATTAATACAAAGCTTATTCATACTAATAGAATGATAAATATACGTCGTTTGTACGTATCACGCAAAAACTTATAGATAATTTTCGACCAATTTCTTTTAGTTTTACTTTTTAGACACTTGTTTCATATCAAAAATAAAAATGATCACGCTAGCTTATTTTAATTGTCTATATAGTTATTTAAGCTTTAAGAAACTACTATTTTTATAAACATTACGATTTCAGCGATGTATGTTTACTTATTTGTTATATGTTTATTTTTTTCTTCGGTAAATAAAATATATTGTCAAGACAATAAACTAATCCGAAGCTGCGAAATCAGCTAGATAGAAATAATTATTAACAATTCTCTTTATTAATTTATTAAAAATTTTCATTATTTAGCCACTAATCATCGTAAATAACAACTACCACCGTAAACACGTCTCTTTCGTATTTGCAATGAAAAACCTTCAAATACCCACTTTAATAGCTGTCTGTGTTTTATGACAAGAATAATTTGCACAGTAAAGTACTACATTAAGATTCAAATGGTTATTAGTGTTATTACACTCAAATGGATGTTTTCAAAATGCAAATAATAATAGCTCAACTGCACTCTTAATGCGTTGATTAAGAGAAACGATTTCGGTTACCAGGTTAATGTACAAGATTTTGTATGAAAATTTATACCTAAACGGTACCTTGTTAAATTTTATCACGCACACTTTAAGAAAGATCATAACTTTTCCTTTTGCATAATTTAGGTATGTGGGCATGAAGGTTTCTGCAAAATGTGGTTCATGTATTGTGAGTAGTTATCTCTTTTCTGGACATATAATATTGCCAGTTTTAAAGTAATAATGTTGTCCTAACTTAAAAATAAGCGAGTCGAGTTAAAATCCGGAGAAAATCGCATTAAAACAAATCATGACTTAACTGCGGAGGTAAATATATATATCTCAGTATGTTTACGAATGGTAACATTTATTAATATAATTTATCATAAATTTGTTATTTAAGTGAATATATTATACATAATTTCGTTGCATTGTCAAAAATACACCGATGATGATTGCTCAATGGGTAGTTTCTTCTGATGTTGAATCGATCGATGTAGATTCGATTCTTTGTAAAGAAGCTGGAGATTTAGGAAAACATCGTGCTGAAACTATAGCATGGTGGTAGGGCTTTTTTAAGGTATCCTAGCTAAAAGTTATCATTCAAATTGAACATCTGTCGCCAAACGCCAAATATTTGAGAGTTATTCTCCCCTTTCTATGTTAACCATTTTAAGTCACATCGTCATTTATCATCAAATTAGATTATGGTCAAACGATAAAAGCTATAAAAATATTTAAAAAAAAATATTGAGTCGTCACGGAACGCGTGGCAGAAGTGAAACATCGAAACTGTCCGAATCGAACGAATCTCAAATTACACTATTATAGGTATACTAGCTCACTGCGGCAAGAGAGATTACGCACAAACGCTTGCGCATGTCGTCGTCGTGTCATAAAAACATATGATATAAGTAAAACGTTTTTAATTACATTCTAATTACACATCAATCACTTTTGAATAGCATAGACTGCGTACAGTCGCCACGCTGCCTGAACGTAGTACACGCAACCATAGACAAAAATAAAGCTGGAAAGCGAGAAAAACGTATATCTCACTATTCCCCAATACCCGAAGAGGAGCGAGACACTGCTACCACTCTACCCGACACAGTGTTTTCCCTAAGTGTTGCGGATCAGAATTTCTATGCTCTCATAAGAAATTGCACTTCAAGAATTCTTATTTGAGTATAGAGGAAAGCCATTTATCTGATTACGTATGAGCTCGTTTTTTTCAATATGATAAGATAAAATATAAACCCAAATACTATGTTAGAAAACTATATTGTAGTTACTTTATCGCTAAGTCCGTGAACAAGGTTTGTAGACAAAAAAGGAGAAACTAAATGTAACTTACTAAAGAACGCAACCGGTGAGTCCAAACAAAATTTTGCACAGCAGTTCCTTATATGGCTTAAGTAAGAATTAGCAAAAGATTTTCTACATTTTATCTCCTAAACAGTTTAAATGCGAATTTAAAATCTCTTATGAATTATTTGTTACGTAAGGAAGTTAAATTCATGAGATAATATATAAACTATTATTATCAAATCAAATATTATTTTTCTTCTAACATCTACGCGTCAGTTCAAAGTTGTTGTTTATTTTAAATTAGCTGATACACACGACTTCGTTTGCAATGTTTACTATAGATATATAAATAGTGTATAAAAAATACAAGCAGCATACCGCTTGCGCCACTTCTACATGGTAAAAAATACATAACTAAAACGAAGTGTTTAAATTTTTTTTTCTCGAACTGACTTCGCTATTGACCTAGCAAGGACTTAACAGCTTCACCGGACTACTAAGGCGAGCGCTTAGGGCACTCAGCCGATTTTATTTGACAACGAGCTCAAGGGTGCACGACTCACCTCGGCTTGGGCTGTTGCCTTATATGTGCAATTCGCGACCTATCTGAGCTGATCTAAGCTAACTATTCATACATATATGAGTTATTGAACCATATATGTTTACCAAGCACAAATATCTCAACAACTCTTGTATATATATCGTAACGGATAATTTTCTAAACTATTTCATTTCGCTAAGGGAAAGAAACAAAACCCTTCCACATTCATGTGTAAGCGTGTTTGCGTGCACGTGTCCCACACACACAGATTTTATGTCGATGCTCTTAAAAAATCGTAGTCACTCAAATCTTCAATAACTTTATATTAAATAAAGCCGTCATGTTTTTTTTTTCAAGATGAGGTTTGTGTCTAAGAAGTAAAAAGAAATAATCAAAACTTATCCAATAGGTTTTGTGCGCGCATAAAGCCATATTTTTAAATGATCTATACTATAAAATATTTCGCTTTGTTAAGTTGACGAATATTAAATTGGGTCACTTTGATTGGGTCTTAATTAATTAAGGCCCTATCGGTGTTATTACAAAAAAAAAAAAAAACAGTTTTAAACGCTTGCTTTAAAAAGATCTCTCGGTGAATGGTCGCCGTCTTGCTCTTTTGTCTCGCTTTGGTTAGGTTAGGTTACACTTGCGAAAAAAGGATAACGCGATCTTACTCCTGGCGAGCGCGGTGAACTTCGTACGAAACCTTTTTTAAACCAAGTATTTAACTTTTTTGTAATAACACCGTATAAGTTTACAATCGTGAAGTGTTTAGTTTTCTTTTACAATTCCATTAAAATGTATCTATTTAAAACGTATTAGCAAGAGATCCCTTTTAAGATATGTATATACTATACACGCTTATTTACTTCGCTTTATCGCTTTGACCATGCACCTGTTGCTTAAGCAGTGATATTGTCGTGGTTCTATGTTTCAGTGGTCGTATACCGTATTTTTAGCATGACACAGACCATATTAACCACATAAAATACACATGTATTTAACGTATATGTATCGAATGTATTGCATGTCTGAATTTAACATAATATTTAATAGGTTCATGAGAAAATATTGATAATTCACGTTCATTATAGTTATTAATCGTATTTTCTATTTGTTTTATAGAGTATATTATACGAATAAATGTTAATTAACAATTACATAATACTAATAATTGTATTATAGAATGCAATAAATGAAGAAATAAATGGAAAGAATTCAATGTAAAAAAGCATTGACTAGAAATCATCTGAATGTATTAAGTTCATTTATTTATCCACTTTTCTCTCGTCCTTAAGTCAGGTTGTCATTAAATTACAATAACTTTTGATAGGGTAAGCCGATTTTAATGAAACTAAGTAAATGTAATGCGTAAATGATACTGTATCATATGCTATGATTTTCTTGGTGAGGTTTTATCGTGAACGTAGTACTTTAACAGTGATGCGTGTTCAAACAAGTAGTCCGGTGGAGCTATAAAGGCCTTCAAGGCCAATAGCGTAGTCAGTTCGAAAAAAAAAAGTGTTCAAACAAAGAGACAGACAGATTGGCAGACAAACAGACATTTCTAAAAATGATTGAAATAAAGTTTCTTATTCCAAAACAACTGCATCAATTTTTTCACAAAAATTTGTAGTCCGGTGAAGCTGTTAAGATCTTGCTGGGTCAAAAGTGTAGTCATTTCGAAAAAAAAAAAAATCACAAAAATCTAAAAAGAACAGACATGTTAGATTTACATTCTCATTATCTATATATCGGCCAATTTTTAGTTAAGATACTAAAATATAAAAAGGAACACCAATTTCACCAGATTAGGTCCCCCTCGGTAGCGGCTCAAGCTTAGGTCCGTTCCCTCGGCGTTGAGCCCTTGAGTACGCTGCTCGCGCGATACAGTGACACTAAATTTAACATCACTGCTTGTTACAAATATCACCCCTACGCACGTGCACGCATACACGCTTACACATAAAAGTGGAAGAGTTTTGTTTCTTTCCCTTATCGAACTGAAATGGTTTGGAAAATTATCCGATTCGAAATAAATATAAGAGTTGTTGAGGTATGTATGCTTGGTACACATATGCTCCAACAACTCATATATGTATGAATAGTTAGCTTAGGTCAGCTCAGATAGGTCGTGAATTGCACGTGTCAGGCAGCAGCCCAAGCCGGGGTGTGCCGTGCACCCTTGAGCTAGTCGCCCAAATAAAATCGGCTGAGTGCCGCAAGCGCTCGACTTAGTTGTCTGGTGAAGCTATTAAGACCTTGCTGGGTCAATAGCGTAGTCAGTTCGAATAAAAGGGACACCAATTTCCAATAAAACATTGATCGTGAAACAAATATTAGCTTCTTAAATTAATGACAATTCAAAAACTTTCGACGTAAAATAACAATACTTATTAGTAAGTAATTTATGTTTATTTATATACCACAAATGTTGACTTTTCAATACTTTCTCTACATAAAAAATACATTGATAAATGACAGATATTTATTTAATAACTAGCTTCTCGTGCATTTGCAAAATAACAATAAAATGTTGCCTAGCACAAGTTAATATATTTTTAGTTTTGGTAAAAGATAAAATAGTACCAACGAATGTAAGTAAAAAAAATATGATGATTTTTTAATAAGGGACTGCACATACACTCAAAATTTACGCGTATTGCAATGCGTTTTTAAAATCGCAACAAAGAATACTTCGCACAACAAATTTGTGACACGTGCGCTGCGGTGCAAACTTTGTGAGTTTTGCAATTTGTATCGCAACCTTCATAGTCTCAGTGGACTATAATATTATATATGTATAATTAAAATAGGTAAAATATATACTCTTCTTCATCGTCTTTCTTTTGATAAAAAGATATATTCTGAGATGTGTAGATATACAAAAAAAAAAAGAATAATATAGAATATCCATAATAATGAGCATAAAAATATTTCATAAATTGATAATAATTACTGGCTTTCAAATTTATACCACATCATAGTTTACAAAATCTTAATATCCACATTTTTTTATTTTTGTTCGAACACACTACTTCAGTAATTAGCATTTTTTTGCGTAGTTCGCAGGGTTTCTTATGAACCCATACGGGGCAAAAGTTCCGTGAGGCAACGCACCGCAACAAATTTAAATCCTGTGGGAGTTTTACCCGCAGTGAGCGTGCTTCTACAAAATTATAGTTTACAAATTCAGCAAAAAAAAAATCGTATGGAATTATTTCGCAGTGCTCACTAACCTTTTTGTAACAATTATGTAGAACACATTTTATTTAATATTGATGAGACATACAGAACGGACATTCTTGCAATCCGAATATAGGGTCCGATTTTTGACCTTCAGTTGGAAAATTGTGAATCAACTGAGATATTGCAACATGCTTGACACATTCTTCGAAGTATTTTTATGATTAATATTCTTTATCTGAGTTATCGGTTATAAGGCTCAGAATTAATTGAACAGAGACAAGTAATTTGAAACTGAAAACGTTTCGTTTCTTTTAAAAAACTCGCTTGAAGTACATTGACGTCAAATCGGATAGCAATTAACAGCACTCTTCATACTAACGTAATTTTTAAATAGTGTAAGTGAGACAGACACTGCAACTGACATGACGAAATTAGAACTATTATTTTTTATTGATATCGGCACTGACCTTGTCATTATAAAGGTCTACGTATCGCGTATATGTAAATGATTTTATTATAATAAGCAGTATAAAAAATGCAAACATATTTTTTCACACTTACTGTGAGAATGAAACGTATATAGCTAAAAAAGATAATGAAAAATTGTAGCTATATTGACAATTGATTATTTTGTTTATTTTTTGTACCAACAGATGTCGCCACTAATTATTGTCAACCAAAGTAGTACATTTATTTTATCTTCGGATTGATTTGCAGTCCGGTGAAGCTGTTAAGACCTTGCTGGGTCAATAACGTAGTCAATACGAAAAAAAAAAATCGGATTGATTCGTTTATTTTACGTAACATACAAATAACTTTAATTCGATCGAAAATTTATCTTACACTTTATTTTTTACACGATTAAATTTATATTTTTTTTATTACTAATTACGTTACTTATAATAATTTCGAGTTATGCGAAACCTACATTTTTCATCACGTTAATCTATTCCACTCTTTCGCACAACACAACATATTTTTGGCGATGTTTTTCTCCCGTTGCGTAACGCTACCTCTTTTTGAAGTAATTTGGTTCAGACATGAATAGATTATTTTTGAGCCAAGGAATAAATAGAATTGTTCAGTGGATGAATGTAATAAAGTTTAAATTTGAGTGACAGAAAGTTAGACGAATGAATGCGTTTCCGATTACGCACGCGAAATGGAAACTGAGCTTTGAATATGTATATCCCTGATGCTCAGACCAGCTGCACACTTCAATCATATTAATTAGTATAATATAACCCCCTTATAGAGTCTGTAGTACTTGTAGTGTTTGTTTTTCGGAACGTATCAGTGAAATATAGGCCGATTCTAGAATAAACATGTCATTAGAAGTAATCATAATGTTAGTCAGTTATATCCGTATATTTTTCATTTAAGTTATTTTTGTGGTCTGCTCTTCAAATTTACAATGCCAAATATAATTGGTTGCAGTGAATATTAACTTTATTATTTAAAAAACCTATCATTAGTAACATGAGTAGTTAAGTAAAACATAAATATTCCTACCCGAGTTAAGCAAATTACAGCCCTTTTAATAACTATAACACTCCATATTCCAGTTTTAAAGCTTTACATCATAATGACTTGTTTAATTAGAATCATTCGACGGAATTTGTTCCTAATTACGCCCTTTTAGCTCAAATATAGAAATCATATTCTTTGAATAATTTAGCAATAAAATTGTTACACAAATCTAATTCGAAACTTTAGCACCAGGTCACACATTAGTTTGTATTTTTTATTTCATTTAATATCCCATTAATAATAAATATTCACAATACTCAGTCAGATAGAAACATAACACAATAACAAAGGGCCTACATAGTCAAATTGTAAAATCAAATACACTGGCTTTAGGGATAAAAGAAATTTGCAACCTTAAGATCAATAGTCTTCTTAGAACACGAAGGTTAAACAGAATACCAAGCAAAAGATATATACATGATTTTGTATTTTGGTTTATCCATGACACGATGCGTAGGAGTTCCTTTTATATTCAAGGAGTACTTGTGTGCCGTCATACTTCATAATACTCAACAACTAGGCCTACCTATTATGGACAAAATCGATCGACACAAAAATCTTACATTTGTGAAGTCTCTGTGAATCACGTCTACCTACTTTACCGAAATATACAATGTATAATACTACCCTAATAACTGCGGTATTAAGTTACATATGAATTAAAGTTGTATCTGTAAAATTATCATACAAAACAAACAATATTAACATAAAATAAACATTCCATGCAAGTTTAATTATTGTTAATGCATGTACTAACCTGTTAAAAACACTAACGATAACCATAGTCAATCCAAAAAAATAGGTTACAATACAATGCAGTTACTTAGAATTTATGCAAAGTTGAATTTCGTATGAGTAATCGAACACATTTTCACTAAAACGCACTTTATATTTGAATGTCAATGATTTTTTTTTTTTTTCAAAAAAGTTCGAAACACGTGAGCGGTCACATCACAACGTCAAACACTAACACACGCGGCAGACTGCAACGAGCAACTGAGATCTGAGACCCTGATTGGTCCGCGGTCATGGCACAGTGCATTCGGACTTCGGCTCGTCGCGTTTCGGCCCCGATTCGGAATAATTCGGTTAACAGAGATGCAGCATTGCAGCGCGTGCGCAACGTATTGTACGATTAAAATTTTAGCTTGTGTTCTTCGATCCGCAAGATAATTGAATTGAAACCTGACAATGCATTGTTACCAGAACATTTATTCTATGAACTCCAGTTAATATTTTTACATATATATCTATAAAGTCCGTGTATCAAAGAAGGTCCTACACTATATAACTTTGAAGAATCTAACAAGCTATAAGAACATTTAATCATTTGTATAGAATAGGTACTTATAATCCAAATAAGATAGTCACATCTAATGATATAATAAATTCGATCAAACTTTATTGAATATTAGCTTCACTCGCGTTTATCTAGATATGCCTTATACCTTGAGAACAGTATTTTTTTATATGCATGTAGGGTACGTTATATCCCTTTTTGTAATTACCCCTGGTAACGTTCATTTGATAATGATGGCTTTATTAAAGCGTAAAAACGTAACAAATATAGAAACAGATTCGCATTTATAATGTTAGGATTGCACTAAAAATGTTACTAAAAATACTGAAATTTTTTTATTGATCTCCTAAAGGATTTAAATAAGTGTTAAAAGTAACGATAAATATTATATTGTAATTTTAACAACAATTGTTATGGATTTTTGCGTACGTAATCGCCTATTTGTCTAGTTGCTGTTACACAGCATGGCCTTTTTTTTTCGAAATGACTACGCTATTGACCCAGCATGGTCTTAACAGCTTCACCGGACTACACACACAGCATGGCACAATGACCAACTACTTATCTTCTGAGACCTGTTTACAAATCCCGGGTATAATTATTTGATGTTCTTCAATCTGACTACATACGCTATTGGCCTTACTAGGTCTTCACAGCTTCACCGGACTAATTCGAACCGGATTTATTTTTGTTTTGACAGCGGCGGCGAAATGTACCTTTATATTCTAGCTATATTTTTTCATTGCCTGAAAACTCAGATAAAAAAGTTTTCTATGAATGAAATCTAGCTAGATCGATTAATCGTCGCTGAAATATAACAAGTTTCACGGAAATCGCTGACGCCTTTTCCGAGATCCTTAATATATAACATTATAAAAATATGCAAGAATTGCTTGTTTAAAGGTATTAGATTGATACGGTTTATCAGTCTGTCATTATCTTTTATAAATTTTTGTCTTGAATATATGAGTACTGGGAATGTATATATAATATAATGGGTCAAAATAATAAACTAATAAGCCAAGAGTTGTCAATACTCTATAAAATCAATTATGTCGTTAAAGTAAGGAATGGCTTGTAGTAATAAAATATGTTCGGAAGTACAAAAAATAAATATGATATTGCATAGACAACTTCAACAAACAATGAATTTGATCTCTTCATAATATAAAACATTCAAAGGGTCAGAACACTCAAAAATCATTATTTCTATACAAATGTTTATTTATACTAATTTATAAAAAATAATTTCTGCATTTCTGCAGTACTGACGAGATTCTGAACATTATTTTGCTGACACGATACTAAGTTTTCCTGATTACATTTTATTTTTATGAAGTTTAATACTGTATTAAAAAAATTCGAAGTCGCAGCGGTTGCAAGTTTTTTATTACAAAAAATTTATTAAATATTACTATATACTATTTGCACCGTATGAGGCCTATTGTAGGCAATTATTGTACCTTCATTGTGGATTCATATATTTACGACTATTTAACACGAGTTTATTAAATCGGTGTAAATTATACATTGTACATGAACTAAAGGTTACATATTAATACTTGTGAGATGTTAAGTTCTAATAAAAATGACTACCTGATCTATCCAGATTAATCGTGGGGTATCTTTTATTTTTTAAATTTTAATTTAATTTAAATTAATCCCTTATAAACATTTTACCGAATTTAATTAATCTATGTTAAATTTTATCACCATTGCTTCAGTCTCTGGTATTAATTTAGTTATACGTAAATAAGAGATAGTCATTGTAAGATTAAAGTATTAATGTCTAAGTAAATAAAAATGTAAACGAACTTCACAATTATTCCAAATATTAAGATACTAAGATAGGCATGCCCTTATTACTCTGACGTGCTTGTGTCCCTTTGTGTGTGGGGACGTTTGTACGCTTGACAGAAGCCTTAATACATGATAAGAAAGGCACCTTTGAGCCTTTTATCTAGCTCTTACTCTAATGTATTCCAACGTTTACTGTTCACGGGGGCGTCATTTTTCACTACATTAGTCACCTGAGTTTGTCTTATACATGCTACACGCTTCTTCACTCAAGTTCGCGACGCATACTAATGTGTCTTATCATGTACTAAGGAGAATTATATATCGTTGTGCACTCGATTCTACGAATGAAAATAGTAAATGGGAATCATTTGATTGCAATGATTCTAGATATGTAGATGTATGTAGATATGCCTTAGAAATTGCAATCATAATGGAAGATGATGGCTTAGCTGTTATCGTGTTCGGACACCGCGTCGATGGACGTAGATTTTTTTTTGTTCTATTCTGCATACTCTTGGTCCGCACCTCTTTTTTGCTTTCGTTTTTTTTATTGTGTACTTGTGTACGTCAAAAATCGTATCTGTGAGCAACTATTGATAGTTTTTTATTTATTTATTATTATTTTATATATTTATTCTTAATGATGTTATTGCCTTTATGGCGGTTTCATTTTAGTCCTTTATGGCCATCTTATGGTAAACTTTTTTAACTGAGTTTTCAGGCAATGAAAAAATATAACTAGAATATAAAGGTAAATTTCGCCGGCGCTGTCAAAACAAAAATAGCTCTGATGAAAATCGGCTGCTTAGAAAATCGGTGCACCCAAGTTGGAATCCGAGTGACAGCGAAATATGTGTCTTTTTTAATATTTTTTTATTATAAAAAAATGCTAATTTTGTGAGGAAAACCTAACACTTTATTATAAGTTAAAAATGTTTTTTAAAGAACTGAGCTAGGCTTGGTCGCCCAAGTACTTATATATTAATACACTATTTTTTAGTTATATAATAATGTAGTTTTGTAGTCCAGTGAAGCTGTTAAGACCTTACCAAGTCAATAGCGTAGTCATTTCGAGAAAAGAAAATGTAGAATTAATTCTAAATATGTCATTATTCATATTGTTTCTCAGTGTTATTTATTACCTTCATATATATGAATAATTTAAAAAACATGAAATATATTACATGATTTTTTATACAATATAGGGTCTAATGTTTGACAAATATTCGTCTTTACCTAGCTAGAAAAGTTCTTGTAGGTATATATTTCTTTCAAATTTCTCTTATACCAGTCAACCCATAATTTCGACTCTCAAACAACTACTATACAATGAAATACATTATCTACAATAAGGTTCATAAATTTGATCAAACATTGTTTATTCAAAGCGCCGTTATCTCAGTAACTTACGCGTTACAGACAACAAACATCCTCAATATTTCTCTACTATTACCGCCAACGTTACTACAACCTTTAGGGACATTACGTAGGGTTACCATGTACTTCACAAATGTCCAATAGTTGCGATTTAAGTCTCCGAACATTTATAAAGTTTTCGAACTGACTACGCTATTGACATAGCAAAGTCTTAACAGCTTCACCGAACTACTAAGCCGAGCGCTTATGGCACTCAGCCGATTTTATTTGGGCAACTAGCTCAAGGGTGCACGGCACATCTCGGCTTGGCTGTTGCCTGTTAAATGCAAACTCGCGACCTATCTTGGCTAACCTAGCTAACTATTCATATATGTTTGAGTTGTTGAGACGCATATGTGTACGAAGCATACATGCCTCAACAACCCCTCCATATTTTTTTATCGGAAAATTAGTTTTTTTTACTTCGATAAGGGAAAAAAATTAAACCCCTCCACTTCCATGTGTAAGCGTGTAGGCGTGCACGTGTGTGGGGGTGATCGTGTAGTGTTGTAGCAGTGATGTATATTTGTGTGTCACCGTATCGCGCAAGCAACGCACTCGAGGGCTCCCTACCGAGGGATCAGACCTAAGCTTGAGCCACTGCCGTGGGAGGCGTAATCGGGTGGATGTCAACCTTCAGTTATAAATCTTTTGCTGTTTTTGGGGGGTTGCCTTAGTAAAGCACTTTGAAACTAACATCACGTTAGTTTGAGATCATTAGTTACACGCTAGCTTATAACTCGATATGAATAATCAAAGTAACATTTCAATCTCCACTTGTATGTAAAAAGTTTATTCCTTGCAAATGTGATTTTTTAGGTGGCAACCCTAACTGTAAGCTACCTTTGTACTTGTTTAGTTGTATGGAGGTATGCTTACGTAACTTTATGTATGGTTGTTTGTTTTACTAAGTCATTAACTTGCTCGTTTCATGAAGTTTCTTTTTGATGTGAAACATCTATAGGTGCGGGTAAACCTGATTGTTGGCATGGCGAGTGTATGAGACGTGGCGACGCGATGCCATGCGTAAGCGACTGTGCGTAATCTCTCTTGCCGCACTGAGTTTGTATATCTATAGAGTAATTTTAGAATTTGAGATTATTTTGATTCGAATAATTTCGATGATTCATATCTGCCAGGTGTCCCATGGCGGCTCAAATTTTGTCTAGATTTTTTTTATTTACTTTGAAGTATGACATTACTACTTAATATATACAGGTTTTGTAAGTTACTCTGTTGTTCTATTTTCTTGATTCAACGATTCTACTATAGGGAGGTTTCACGATGAAAATATTTGTATATAAAATTTTACTCAGTGACAGTTCTATCCTTGAACTCTAAGCATCAAGTATTTTCGTATTAGAAAGAGATTATGGTAATTTTGAGTTTTTATTATTTTTTTATGGTCGAAGGTATAAACCACAGGTAAATATTTGTTGAACATGAACTGCAACTATTTATCTACTGCAAATATGGAGACGTGTTTATTCAAATAATTTATTAGGATCCGCAAGCTTCCGAATTTAGCACAGATATGGCGATATTATTGACTATTGAAAAGGGTGGAGACGCCCGCGGCTACGAAACGAGGTCAGGGTGCCAGCAAGCGACCACCTGTTGTGAACTCGCTGTAAGGGTTGTATAGTATATTGTTTTTAAGATACAAAAGTATTGGATTTAATAAAGGGGTTGAGATTGTTTCATTCTAAAGATGGGGTTTTTCTTGAATCAAGTTAAAAAGTTAGGTCACTTTAAGTTTAGGATTAACGTACGCTAGAATTTATAGTAATAATTTATTTTCAGTAAAATGACTGTAGTGTGTATTTTTTTATTTCATAGGAGGCAAACGAACAGATGGGTCACCTGATGTTAAGTGACCAACGCCGTCCATAGACATTTGTAACACAAGTGGAGTCGCGAGTGCCTTATCAGTTCTTGTTTGGAGGAAAGGGTAAGGGGAAGAGGAGTTGGGAGGAGCGAGCGGAGGTGAGGTGGGCCTCCGGTGCTTTCATGGACCGAACGAAACGCAACAATGCAAGGACTGTTACGTCACGTCGGTTTACTGTGAGAGGGTGGTACTTAACCCGGACGAGCTGACCCATTCATGCTGAAAACAGTAATAGCTTCAACGTAGCTTTACAACCTACAAAGGTGTGTAAAGCAAAACTAATTATTTAAAAAATCTATTTACAAATCAAGAACGTGTTCAATCTATCCACCAAAAAAGAACTACATTCATTATCACTTGCTAGGAAAATAAAATTAGATACAATATAGAGTATATACTTTTAACTATCTATACTAATATTATAAAGCTGAAGAGTTTGTTTGTTTGTTTGGTTGAACGCGCTAATCTCAAGAACTACCGGTCCGATTTGAAAGTTTCTTTTAGTGTTAAATAGCTCATTTATCGAGGATGGCGATATATATATCATCAGGTTAAAACCAATAGGAACGGAGCACTAATGAAGAATGTCTCAAAATCGGGCCATTTTTAGAGCATCCGTTCTATATGCGTTGCCATGGTAACATGATAACACACAAATTAGGGTTAATTTTGTGTTCCTGTTCAAAAGTTTATTCTACGTTATTTTTAATTACAATTTTTGATTATAAGTAGTACGTTGTTATCGCAAACATTTTTAAAGTCTATTTTGTGCTGCTATTCTAAAAGGTTAGTAGTAATAATATTCGTCCATCAATACAGGCGAAGGAATTAATCCATACTGCCAATTCTGAAGTTGTCAATATAGGGTAGTTCTTATGTATTCTCTACCCAGTTTTCATCTGTGTCAAAGTTAAAGATATAAGCGCCAAATCTTCTATATAATATTTCGTAAAATTTTATCTTCTTAATTTTCAAGAGCTGTATCTTCTTAATTTTCAAGAGAATACATGCTCCGTGGTATTATTTTTCATTCATTTCACTTATGCACATTAACAAACCATATCACATAAAACGCCGTTAATTTAACACAATATAGAGTCAAATAACACAAGATTATGAATAAAATACAAAATCCCCTGCATGACAGATTGAAATACCGCCAAAAACTCCTCAAAAAGTTTATTCTACGTTAGTTTTGTTCCGAATTTTTGGTTTGTGATATATTATGTATTATAAGAATAAAGTTTGTGTATATAATATTAAAATAATACTTTTTGATGAATACATATTATTATCTGCGGTGCTAAAAATATCAACATCTTTTTTTTTATTCTGTCCATATGTCTGTTTGTTTATTTGTTCCGGGTAATCTCCGAAATGGATGGACCTATTTGAACGGTTTTTTTTTCTTAGAAATGACTACGTTATTGACCTAGCAAGGTCTTAACAGCTTAAACGGACTACAATTAATATTTGAACGGGAATTCTACGGGCAAATAACTAACTAATTAGCTGTTTTATTTTAAGATAGCGAGTTCAGCAGACGATACCCGCTCTAATAATAAGACAAACTGTACCTAAACCTTGCCCAAAAATCATTTTTATGGTTAAAACGGCATGCAAATGCGTTTTTGATTTATCGCGAACAGTCATATAGACATCCCATTTGATACACATATATAATGTACATGTTACCTGTTACTGTAGATGATGTGCGTGTCATACTTACAAATATTTTTGAAAGAGTATTCTTGTTATTTACACATCTAATAACAATTTTAAATTTATTTAATACATACAAAAAACGCGTGCGGAGCCGCCGGTAACGGCTAGTATTTATATAAAATTATAGATGGAACACCCAAAACGACAATATAAAGTTAGTAGGTGCATGAAAGGTAAAGATTACACCAGAATGAAAATCAAGAGGTAAGTTATAATTTTGATCAGTCAAAAGAAGATATTAAAAATACATGAAATATTTAAGTTAGGAATAGTAAGGCATGACAAGCGAGCCTGTTTAGATTGAACTGTAACAGGTGTAACAGTGTAACACACTTAAGGTAGGTCGCGTTCCGAGTTCAACGGATATATATTCCATAAATAACGAAGGTATATTTTTGAATAGCACTCAATCATCAGGTACTGCCACGTGGTTTTATTATGACACTAGCCTCTGCCCACGACTTCGTTCATGTGGAATAGATACTTTGAGCTAACGCTAACACGCATCGGAAGCTCTTAAGAGGAAAACAAAACAGTTTTTTAAACATTCTTCATTGATGCTCCGTTTCTATTGATCTTAACGTGATGATATATAGCCTATAACCATCCTTGATAAATGAGTTACATAACATTGAGAGAATTTTTCAAATCGAACCAGTAGTTCCTGAGATTACCCCCTACAACGTCACATACAAACTTTACCTCTTTATAATATTAGTATAGATTAAAAAACAACTAGACTAAACAAGAACTCTTCAGTTTTCTATAATATTCTTCAACTATTACCCAAACATCTTACGTTAACAATGCATAACAATGAAATGCAATAATGGAGAAAATAATCATTGCATACGCTTGCGTATACACAGTATTGAGTCATACATCATCAAGTATTCAATGTGTATCGAATCACCGATAAAACTACGGAAGACTACCGAATTCATACTTGATTTATTTCACTAAGAAACATTTGCAATATATTGGTCATTGACAGTCGACTATTGTCAATTGTAAATCAATGTATTAATATTACATGTAGCAAATCCTTTCACTCTTTGTATGGGCTAACTACACGGGTTCTTCACAAATACGGTTTTAATGAATAGTCCATTGCTATGCAATTTACATTTTAAGAATAATCTAACGAAGGATTTATAAAGTTGTAAGAAGTGGTTCCATTTAATCTTATATTATCTTTAGTAAAACTAGACTAGGAAATATTACTTATTCATTAAAAATTAGTGCATATTTTGTTTGCTATATTCATTAGTCTTTTGAGATGTTTAATTAAAGACATATAAAAATGTATGTAATTATAAAACGATTTATAATTAGTTATCTAGAATATAAACGTAATACAAAAAACACCCTATTAAATTAATTATTGTAAGGCATTTATTAAAGAAAATAAATATGTCAAGTGTATTGTGTATTGTGGTATTTTTAAACACGGTTTAATGTCACGGTGTTTTGGATATTCGTTGACCTTATTTTATATCTTCTTGTTACAGGTACAATAACGATATAATAATTTAGAGAACAAAGGAAACAAAGAAAATATATGTATTGTAGCAGGTAGACGGACAATTCCTACATAATAGTGAGAAAATAGACTTATCAAGATATGTATAACATAAAATAAATTAAACATTACATTAAAATTATGGCATTGCAACAATATCCCAAGAGTGACAAAACAGAAACAAGTGACTTTACCGATCCTCCTGATAAAATAACAGCAACGAACGATCAATACCAGCATGTCTCTCCAAACAGAGCGTGTTCGAGCCCACGCCCGTGTAACCACAGATCAGGCCGCCGTGGTTTGGAGGCAAGTTTCGCTCCCGCACACCAGACTAGGCCCTTTTTTTTTTTCTCGAACTGACTACGCTATTGACCTAGCAAGGTCTTAACAGCTTCACCGGACTACTAAGGCGAGCGCTTAAGGCACTCAGCCGATTTTATAATGGTAACTAGCTCAAGGGTGCACGGCACACCTCGGCTTGGCCGTTACCCGTTGCATGCAAAAATCGCGACCTATCTTAGCTACCCTAGCTAACTATTCATATATGTTTGAGTTGTGGAAGCGTATATGAGTACCAGCATATCCGCCTCAACAACTCCTCCATATATATTTTTATCGGAAAATTAGGAGAGTTTTTTCAGTTCGATAAGGGAAAAAATCTTTCACAAAATAACCCTTCCACAAAGATGTGTAGCGTGTAGGCGTGCACGTGTGTGGAGGTGATCGTGTAGTGTTGTAGCAGTGATGTATGGGTGTGTCACCGTATCGCGCAAGCAACGTACTCAAGGGCTCCCTGCCGAGGGATCGAACCTAGGCTTGAGCCGCTGCCGTGGGAGGCCTAATCGAGTGTGCGGGAGCGAAGTTAACCCCCAAACCGCGGCGGCGCGATCTGTGGTTACGCGGGCGTGGGCGTGAGCACGCTATGTTACGTGGGACAGGCTGGTACTGATCGTTCGCTGACGTGATATCGTCGGGAGGGTCGGTAAAAATGTGTCGCGGACGTCTTTTATAACGCCCAGCGTTGGGCACGGGTTCGTAAGTAGTGGCGGATACCATTAACGGACTGGGATGAATCGCGGCTCGCTCGAAATGGCTAGTAGTGAGTGATTTAATATACGCCCAGATGGACGGCATCTCCAGGTCCCTGTGGAGATCCGCCTTCCGGACGTACCAAGGAGCACCGGTGATTTTACGCAGAACCCGGGTCTGCAGTTTCTGAAGATTATCGAGATTATTCGCGTGGGCGAAAACCGAACAACT